>BMAV01001695.1:144732-160160 GCA_019973955.1 Trichonephila inaurata madagascariensis
GAATTGAAAAATTAAACAATACAGATTAAAAGATAAAGAAGTTTTTAATGAGGTTTAATTTTACGTGAATTGCAAATTAAAAAAAAAGGTTTTTTGAAAGCTGAACAAAAAAAAACATGTTTGTTAAATTTTAAGTCTGTAGATCAAATAGGTGATAAAAAGGATTTTTTTTTTATTTATAACTCCCCGTAACTCTACTATAGGTCGATTTTTGAGAACATATTCCTAAGCTGATCTCTACTCAGCAAAAGTAATGCATTGTTACAAATTTTGTGTAATGAACGCTTAAAATAGTGTGAATAATTTATATTTGGAAGTGTAATACGTTATTATTACTTTTTGTTCGGCATAATTCTTAGAAGGTACTTTTTCTACGCTTCCAAAAAATACAGTACGGTAGTTATTATTATTTTTATTCTTAAAAAATGCAACACCTGCCTTTTCAATTAAAATTATAGCGTTATAACTAACTACTAACGGCAAGTAAATTATGCAAATTTGTCCAAATGATGTAGTGTGAAAGACAAAGTTTATCTACTTTACATACCAGAAACGATAAAAGTAAGTTTTATTCTGAAATAAAAAAACACATAAACACATAAACACGCTTCACACATAAAAGATATATGCTGTCACGGGCTTTTTTGCACATGGTAGAATTTTTTACTACTTACTTGACAATTATCGTTATATTTTTGGCACTTCATACAATATCCTTATAAATTATAGCATATATGTTATTCTGATGTATAAGCTATATTATTGTAAAGTTTCGTTAAAATCCATTCAGTCGTTTTTGCGTGAAAGTGTAACAAACATACATACACACATACAAAATTTCGTTTTTATATTATTAGTAAGGATATATGAGAAAAACAACTCAATCATTCACTCACTCACACAAGATCCCGAGAATTATATTAGACTGGCCGACTTAAAATTTGTCAAGGATCTTTTCTTTGTTGAGCAGTGATAGACTAATAACGGATTTTGTGCAAATTGACTTTAAAAAATGAGTGTGAAGGGATAAGGGGGCATTATAGGTAAAAAAAAATCTACTTTTGAACTGTTACACGTTCGGATTTGAAATTTTATAAACACGCTTCTTTTGCTGAGTAGAAATCTGCTAAGAACGAATCTTGTGAAAATCTATTCGGAAGGAGGGGGGGGGGGTTTTGAAAATAAAAAAATCTTGATTTTCAATTAATTGAGCTACCGGTTTTCAATTTTGCAGTTATGTTTCTTTTGTTGACTACAGATCCTTTAAAAATTGGTTTTACGGAAATCTACACCAGAGCTATGGAGGGTATAAAAAATAATTAACATACTTCAAAAAACTTCAAATTCCGCTTTTTTTTTTTAAATTAAAAGGTCTAGGCTATGAGAATGTTTTTAATACAATCGAAAGCTTGACATAAGACTGAGGTATAAAAATTGAATAACTATATTTAGTCAAGTGAAAGCAGTATAAAAGCAGTGAAGTGTGCGCGGGTTACGGCTAGTCTACAATATTATAATCCACGTAAACACAGATATCGTAATATAAGAATTCATACCATCAGTTTAAAAGAAGGTGGGAAAAGATATTGGAAAACACACAATCTTACGAAACGCTCAATTTTTTTCAACTCATATTTTGAGCAATCCGATAAAAAGAAATCAACATCATGATATTGAGAAAATCTATCTTTAATATAATAATGAGTCATACAGTAGTCGCATATGATGTGTAACATCTGACATGTTATCGTGGTAAATACGCAATATTAACTTTTTTCCTGAAAAAAATATGTGTGTGTGTTTGTGTGTGAATCGCGGGTATGATAGGAAATAGTTTTCTATCGAATAATTATATATTTAATGAAAATTGTATTTAATTAACAAAAGGAGTAATGCAATATTTTATCAAAAATAATTATTCTTGTTAAATTTGGGGAAGAGCGGATACAATAGACNCGGAGACAATAGACTTATGATAACTAAAATATGACACATATATTTGTGATTTCAAAGTATTTAAAAACCGTTTAAAAACAGCGTCAATAACAGTACCACTGTTAGCAGTCGAAACATTCTGTGTTCATTTCGAGCTTGAGTTCATCATTCATAAAAGCTATGAGTGGCTCAGCTTTTGGCAAACTGAAGTTCGTTAAAATCACCACTCAAAATCAGGGGAAGTGAGTGATAATTTTTTTAAAAGAGCAGAACCACCTTCGTTAGATGGTAAAAGTACAAAATGCAGGAAATCTTTAATTTTTTTCAACCGTTTGATTCGAAGAAATGTATTCGACCACCGAAATCACTATTTGTCCATTTTCAAATAAGCATTCTGCCGCACTTATGTCCCCCAATATTGTGATTAACGGACTTAGAGTCAAGCGCTCGATTGCTTGATGGCTACTAGAGTTGGACCCCCATGCGAGGGTAGCGAAAAGACACAGCCGCGCACTCTCATTGGTCAAATCAAGTAGCGCGCTTACGTCACATCCTGTTACACACATCCGTCCTTTTCACGAAATCACTCCCGACAAATATCCAGCAACCGAGAGGAAAGATGTTACACATCAACAATGGACTGTATTATGTTTCAAAATGCTTCGAAATCATTTTAAAGGACTGATCGAGTTGAAATTCACTCAAAAGGTACTTTGAAATTTTCTCAGATATTGTGCCGAAAGATTTTTAAGAGGTCAAGGTGCAATTTATACTCAAATCTTAGTTAATGGTTTTTAAAAACCTCTTGCTCATAACCATTGCATATTCTAAGTTTAAAACAGGATTTTTGCTCAAAAACCACATGAAAAGCAAATTACAGTCGAAGCTTTATTTTGTGAATTTTTCAATATAGCGAACTTTTTCCTGGAACCAAGAACATTTTCTGATTTTCTTCGTAAAATAACTTCCCAATAGTGAAGTGCATTTTCTTTATAATGAACTTTTTTTCTCTCTATTTTTAAAGTACTTCTGGACATTTACAGTTATCTTTCGTTAACACATTTTATGGTGGTCATAAGGCTTGGACTGGTTTTATTGAGTGCCTAATTGGCCAAGAGAAATAGAATTCTGGGTGTTTCATCCAAAAAGTTCAACACGTAACCCCCACAGTCCAGTTCACTAGAAACATTTTCGATATCCCCTTTCACCCTCAGTGGAGTTGTTTCGTGTCCTTGAACTAGCCCTCGTTCATTTCTAGTGTTGATCAGTCGTACTGGTAACTTCATTTCTTGTAGCTCGAAAATAACAAAGCTTACAACAAATAAAAAAATTTAATTCTTCAGGAAGTGGATAAATGCGTGAAGAAAAAGGATTTTGTTTAAAAATTTGGCATTCTTCCAAACAGCTTATCAACTATTATAAAAAATCGAGATAAGTTTCAAAATTATGATTCATTGAATTCTTGCTCAAAATGTTTAAAAACACGTGTCTATGAAGATATCAACGAGGCATTTTTGAAGTGGATTCACACAATGCGAGATAAAAGTGTTTCGATTTATGGACCTTGCGTAAAAGAAAAAGCTCTTCAATTTGCGAAGGCATTAGGATGTGACCCATTTCTAGGTAGCAATGGATGGCAAGAAAAATTTAAGAAAAGACATGGAAAAATACGCCTGAAGGGATTTTTGGTGCATTGCAAGGATATGAAGCGTTTTATAAAACAATGCATTTTTCAAACAAAAAAAAAAACTCAAACAAAATTAACAAATTTTAAGAGTAATTAAATTCAAGAACTATGTGATAATGCATGTTTAGAATTTCTAGTTATAAAATAATGTACGTTTAAAATTACTTTTATGCTTTAAATTGGAAAATCTCCTTAAAAATGCATTAATTTTGATGTAAAATTATTTTCTTAATGTTGAAAATACAGTATGTTCCTCGACATTCTTTTTCCTTGTTTTCCTTGCATTTTTTTTTCTTTGCTGGGTAAAGTATGTAAAATAAATAAATATTAATTTACAAAAAGGTGTAAATAATTACTTTTTTTAGTATATAGTGTTTATGTGGTTTATAAAGTAGATTGAAGGATGAACCTCTTTATAACGAATTTTTCATATAACGAACTTTTTGGAGGAGATTTAACGACTTTGTTAAATAGAAATCCGACTGTATTGAATATTTTTCAGGAAAAAAAATCAAAAAACGTTAAACAATTTTAAAATGCTACTGATCCTACAATAATTGACATACACATATGAAATTTGGTTTACAAGTACATCAGACATATGAAAATGTGTGTATGGGTAGAAAACATGACTGAAGTCCATAGCTTTTTTTTTATGAATGCTTATTAAAAACTCCTAAAAAAATTTATAATTTCTGAATTTAACTATTTTTCAAAAATTAAGTATTGCTTTGATTCTAAAGTGTGTACCAACTTTCCCTGTATAGATTAATAGCAATATTAAAAAATATCAGAACATTTGGAACAACAGAAAAAGCCTTAGCAGTTAAAATAAAGAAAAAGAGGCATTTTTTTTTTTTATTTTGGTTTCCTGATAATTCAGCTTAAATTTTTTACTTTAAAAGTTATGACTCTGGATTTCTTAGAATGTCAAGTTTTTGTTCGATAACTGACAAATAAGTAAAGGATAATTTAAGCTAAAAAAAAATTATTTAACTTTTTAACCGATTTTCGTCAAATTAATCATTATGTGTCCCTCTTAAATACGTTAAACAAAAGAGATATATTTTCTATTTTAAATCCTTCTCCGAAGTAAAAGAATCTTTCAATTGTTACCAAATTTTTTCCTAATTTACTTATTGCGTTTACAGTTACGGTTTCTTCGTGTCTATATTTGTGCATTTAGTAGGTCAAGAGATTGAATCTTCTCATTTCATTAATTTTTTTTAAGAAAAGAGCACCTAAATGGTATAATGTAATTGGAAACGTAAACAACTATTTAAGAAATACGAATAAGTTTCGCGTTTTCAAATATCTATGTTGCTGGAAAATGCTAACCACTGGTTTAAAGAAAATCACTAGCAGTAACAAAAACATTTGGATGTAATCATAATGTTTTACTCCAATTTGCCTTTTAATGTAGAGTAGATTTTAGATTATCCAGTTGCAAAACATTTTTTCCCCGGAAAATCAAAAGCAACTTGGGAGAAATCTGGTTATCGGGATATAGATGAACTGGAAAATTAAAAAAAAAAAAAAAAATTTTTTTGTTAAGTATTTTCGCATAAGAAAGAAGTTTAAGCATTTTGCCTTTTTTTATGATAAAAAGTCAAAGTAATTTTTGTCAAAGTGAAACAGTATTTAGTTCTTTTAAATATTTATCACGATAAGAGGGCATCAAATGCATTTAGCAGCTTTTTTTGGTATTAAATTTTAAAGAAACATACTTTCGAAATTATACTGCCCGATAACGTGGAAGGCAGGAAAAAGCTTGGATCGAACTGATTCGACTATGCGGGGACAGAGAGAAATGGGTTATGAAATGTAACAGCTACATACGAATGTAAGTGTGTGTGTAAGTGTACATTATGAATGTAACAGTGGGTGCTTCCCGCATCGCGGGGGACACCCAGGATTTTTGGGGACCCAAACCCTGACTGACGCCAAGTACGTATAGTTTTGCTATCCTTTGTAAGACGCGACTTGGGGCCCACACCTTGACCTCCCCCGGGGCCCCCCCCCCTAATATTCCCCATTATGCTACTAGATCAGTATCATCGCTTTTGATTATTAGTATTGTAGGAAAATTGTGTTTGTGTGTGTGTGTTTAGTCTAAAATCATTTAATCAAAATTAAGTATTTTGGGGGGGTAGGTTCGAAAATTCAACCTTTTTGCAACAATGTAAAATTTTTGAACATTTTTTTAAAAATTATTTTTTTAAATCTCCTTATCGAACATTTTTTAAGCATTGGAAGGTTATATTATTTTTTTTCCTTTTACATAACTACGATACACCCAGAAAGAAAGACAAATAGAAAAAAATCCCAGATAACAAAAATCTCTTTAAAAAAACAATATTTATAAGAATTTGAGAGCGTGAAAAGATTATTTGAAAAAAGTTAGTGCCTAATTTAATTGCTTTGGAATTGAAATAAGACTGTAATTTTATCTTGTCCACCACTGCGTAGATTTTTCTCGATTAATTAATTATTCTGTGCAGTTAGCGTTTTTCTTTTCTTTCTTTCTTTCTTTTTTTTTTTTTTGGTGTATGATGTAATCAAGAAATGTTTCGACTTGAGTCAGAACAGAATTTACATGCTGTTCCGATATGTCATATGCTTCAGCGAGGATTGAATCATTTGGCACTGTCCCGGTAAGATTTCTGTCAACCACAAACTCGTAATTCTTTCTCGTCAACATTTTCACACTTATTTATGCCTTATGTACTAAACTAATTTATAGCTTGATCACTGAGATGGCACAAGGTAAATATGGCCTTTCCTGAGTCAACGGATATGTTTATTATAACCCTTGTAATAAGTTATAAGAATGATAAGAGATTTTAGTGTGGAATAAAATACAATAAATTACAATTACATAATCAGAATAAGTTATATAAAATGAAAAAGACTCAATGGAACCGAAAGCTGAATAACATGGAAGTGTTTACTTCATTAATAATTCCTTGAAATAATCTGAAATTGCATAAATTATATTTGCATGAATGAAATAATTTGAAATTAAAAAAAATTAATGAATTTTTGCAATTTTAGTTGCAAACATTGTATACTTCGACTCGTGAGCTATCTAGTAAAAGCTTGCGAGTGTTTGTAATTTTAGATAGTTTAAGACAAAGGAAATATACATGCGAATGTGTTACGTGTAGGGTAATCAAGAATATTTTTTTTTTAGTTTGATTTGTTAAATTTGTTTTCTACATTTAATTATTAACGCTTATCTGATGTCATTTACCTATTCCCTAACTGATATACCTTCACAAAGCATTGTACTACGTATAGTTTACATAATATTTTTAAAATATTGACACTAGTTGTTTTTGTTATTCAAAAATAATGATTTGAGAGTGAATAACGTTTTTCTAAAAGTTAAAGTTAATTCTATATGTATTCAATAAGTAAATTTATAATCACAGAAAATGATAAGAAAACATCAATATATTTTAAATAAAAAAAAAAGTTTACAACACAAAAAAAAAAAAAATGTTTTTTTTAAACATTCATTTATTTTAAAAAATGTGACTACTTTTAAAATTCCTTAAAAATAACTATTTTTAAATAAAATTGTTTAAATAAAAATTAATTCTAAGATGTACGACTACATTCTATCATTTACATTTCATAAACAAAAGCGTTCTGTATGTATTAAGTACTAATTAACTATATAACAACACTTAAATCTCAACATATTTTTCAATCTTTGCATTTAAATTTGTGAACTTTTTACTTCGATTTAATTAATTTGGGTTAAAAAAAAATTTGAATGCTTAGATAATGCTGACTAAAAAAAATGCGCAACGTGATTTCTGGTTTTGCAAAATTTAAAATAATGTTTATTTAATACGAATACTCACTGAATTTTAAAGTATCATCAGTTTTTCAATCAAGTACAGATTTTTTTCATAATTTAACATCGAGAATCCATTTGCTTGTTTAGCAAAACAATTTTGAAATCAAGCGGAATATATAACATTTTGAATACTAAAATTATTCAGCAGCTGCTCTTAAACTTTCAGTCGCCACAAAACCCCTTTATGAATCAACCTGACATCGCTTACCCCTAAGAATTTGAGCACCCCCTTCCTGACTCCAAACACATGTCTGAGAGGTGTTGGTTACACATGGTTCCCAACACATGGTTCCTCAATAATCCTAAGACCGCCTCTGCTACGAATACAGATTTTTTTAACACTTCTTTTTTTCCCTTTAAGAAAACAGTTCACATCGAACAAAAGATACCTTTGCGGACTACCTGGAAAGGCGCTGGGAACCCCCGGAGACCCACGGACCACAATTTAAGGTATCCGACAACATTCGGAATCATGATTTTGCAAAAGGGTATAAATGGATAATATTTATGATATTTAGGGTCACTTAGATTAGAAAATGTATATAAAATTGTTTTAAGAATATTATTACAATAAAAAATTATTTAAGTACAATATTTTGACAAAAAATGAAAATAGAATGACCCATTTTCAAAATATCCTCCTTTTGTGAAAAATGCTTCTATTATAATAATATTTTGCCTGTATATAGCTCAAACCTATGTACAGAGGCTCAACTAGAATTTTTGAAGTATATAACTTAGAAGTGGGTTTATCCATGTTTTACGACAACAGAGGGGATAAATTTTAAGAAAAAAACGCCGATCATTATTTCAATGGGTTGTAACTCTGAAATTAATGTGCATTTTTCAAAACTCATAGTTGAGCCTCTGTACAGAGGTCTGAGCTATACACAGGCAAAGTATTATTGTAATAGAAGCATTTTTCACAAAAGGAGAACATTTTAATTTAAAAAAAGGTTATTCTAAGTTAATTTTTTTGCCGAAATATTGTATTAAAATAATTTTTTTCTTCAAAATGTCCTTAAAACAATTTTATATATGTGTTCTAATCTAAGTGACACTAAGTATCATGAAAATTATCCGTTTATGCGCTTTTTTAAAATCACGGTTCCGAACGTAGCCGGATACCTTAAGAGCCGCTGTTATACAGCATTATTTTTTTTTTGGATCAAAATATAGAGCAATCAGAGGAATATCTTAAAGAGGTGTTATTTTTTCGGTCATACCAGGAATACATTACACCAGTTGTTCTCAATCCCTGGTCCGTGGATTCAATGGTACCAGGCCACCCAAAGAACTAAATTATTTCAATCTTATTTGCTATGGTGTATTTCCTTCTGGTTTGTACGATTTTCCACTTCATATTCCATTTTAAATCCCTTTATATTCATTTTTTCGTATAACTGTATTTTATTCTGTAGGTATATTTATATAAATATAATAATATAATAATATATATATATTTTATAAAAATAATTTATATAAATTAAAATTATTAAATCAAAACAATCTACTATATAACAAGTAATATATAAAAAAAATTAAAGTTAATTTCTACATAGGTCAACAAACAAAAATTTTATATTAGTTACTTTTTATTAAATAATTACAATTATTATAAATATGTATATACATATTACAGAATAACAATATTAAGTGGCAAAATAGAAAGCGATTTTCCTTGCAATTTTCCATTTTCTTTTCAGTATAGGGTGTTGAACTATTTTTTGCTTGTTTGTTACTATATATTCATTAATTAAATTTAACTATTCCAATAAAATAGTATAGTAAAAAGATATCATATTCTCAGAAATTAGGTCATCCCAGTGGGATTCGAACACACGACCTTTGGATTAGAAGTCCAACGCGTTATCCATTGCGCTACAAGGAAAGAAGGAGCGATTTTCCTTTTCACATGTGGTGTTGAACTATTATTTTTATTTGTTATTATTTATTCTTTAATTAATGAATAAATATTTGAAAAAAGCTGCATTAATATCAAGTGTCATCCACTACAAGTTTAAAAAAATGTATTTGAACTCAAGTGGATGAATAAAAAGTATTTTATAAACGATTGAAAATTTGAACAAGATATATATATATATATAGGGAGAGTGAGAACTAATAGTAGGAATTGAAAAAAGGAACCCCCCCCCCTTAGCGGACAGCGGTAAAATTATTAAATGCTGACCGGTCCACTGCGATAAAAAGAGGTTGGAGAGCACTGCATTACACTATTTACAACACTATTCTTAAGAATTAATATTTAACGATAAATTGTGAAAAATAGTTTCTTTGTTTTCATTCATATATAGTTCTGCTATTATTATACTTTTATTATCATGTTCAATGATTAAAATATGTGTTTTATACTTAGGAAGGAACTTTAAATAAAGATCTTACGAAAGAAATTCTTACGATTTAAAAAGAGTACTTACGTGACAAAAAATGCACATTAGTCTTCAAATCTCGATAGTAAGAATTTTATCTAAATTATGCACTTTGGTTCTTGAGAAAAATTACATTTTGTCGGATTTTTCTTTTAAGAGTTTATTTTTCTATTTCTAACTTTAAGAAGAATTTTTTTCCTTACTCTGTGTTCTTTTATATAAATTAGAGGATAGCATTTTTTCTCTCGTTTTCTTATGCAATTATATATGTAATATATTTGTTCTTATGCAATAGACAAGGAAATATCTTATTATTATCTAACAGTGAAGCATGGGAATCATTTTTATTTATTGCGTCTTAATAGGTTATTTAACAGCAATTGAGGTGTTAAATACGAGATTGTTGTACGACATTTTTATTAATTTAATAAGGACAGACCAAATTTGCTCAAAAGTTAGGCTTCATGGAAATGACATTAAATGATTAAAATATGTTTATCAGACAAGTGACATAAAAATCCAACATAAAAATAAGATAGCCTAGCAAAGTAAAGAAAGTGTATTATATGAATGAAATTCTCTAAAAGGAATTCAAAAAAATACCTCTTTCAAATGTTCTGACTTTTAGTACTTCAAGTAAATGAGGATTAACAATATAGAAAATATTTATATGTATGAAATTCAAAATTTTATATCTTTAACTAATGATGATTCCCTGGGGAACTGAGAAACAATTGTTGTTTCGGTTTAAGGTCATAAGGTAACTTAAAATTTCTATATCTATGTGTGTGTGCTAATACTTATTTTTTCTCAGTTATAGCTGCCTTTTTTTTTAACCGATTGATTACTTGTTTATTCATAGTTTTTTTTTTAATTTAAATCTAAAGTTCTATAAGAATTGCATTGAAATCAAAAATTTCATACTCAACTACTTAGTTATAGAATTCAATAAAAATAATGTTGCTTCCGAATTTCATAAAATAATGATACTTTAGAGTTCAATAAAATAATGCTACTTTAAAATTCAATAAAATAATAGTGCTTTCGAATTCAATAAAAAATGCTACTTTCGAATTCAATAAAATAATGGTGCCTTTTCTAATTCAATAAAGAAATGCAACTTTAGAATTTAATAAAATAATGCTACTTTCAAATTCAATAAAATAATGCTTGTTTCGAATTCAATAAAATAATGGAATTTCAGAATTCAATAAAACAATGCTGCTTTTCAATACAATAAAATAATGTTGCTTTAGAATTTAATAAAATAAGGATGTTTTAGAATTGAATTAAATAATGTTTTTGTGTTCAGTAAAACAGTGCTACCTAAGAATTCAATAAAATAATACTCCAAAAATTTTTAAAATAGTATCGGAATAAAATAAAGTGTAAAAAGGTGTTTAACTTATTTTTTAAAATATTAAAACATCCTTAAAACATATAAAATTGTAGTCGTTGAAACATAATATTTAAATAGAATTTAAGAGCTGTTTAACTTTTTAATGCCGATCTTCGATTTCTCCAACATTGTGTGTGTGTGTGTGTGTGTGTGTGCTCTACGTTACATATTTCTACTCTAATATAATTAAAAAGTGAGTTGATTTTTTTTCGTGTCGTTTGTCACGTTGACCATTAAAGTGGTTGGAATCGAAGAGTTTCTGATATAACACACATATATTCAAGTACCGTTTTAAAAAGTAATCATTGTTGTATTGAGGATATGTAAGATTTAGTGAAGCCTAAATAAATATAAAATTAGCGAACCAATTCTTTTGATGTCCGCGCCCATTTAACAACAGGCTATCAAAGATATCTTTTTCGTCTACTATTTTTCAAGTCCTACTATTAGTTCACTCTCTCCCTATATATATATATATTTATTTATATATATATATATATATCTTGTTTAAATTTTCAATCGGTAATAAAATGTATTTTATTCATCCAATGAAGTTCAAATACATTTTTTAAACTTGTAGTGGATGGCCCTTGATGTTAATACAGATTTTTCTAATATTAGTTCATTAATTAAATTTTATTTTTTAATTTTAAATTTACTCTGCGTTATTTCTGAGAAAGTTTGAATTGGCATCAACAAATGGCGCCAGTAACTTTACTAACGAATTTTTTTCTTGGCGTAAATATAATTTTTAAACTTATATTAAATGACACTTGATGTCAATACAGCTTTTTTTCATATATTAATTCATTAATTAAACTCTAACTAAAATAAAAAATTTCTTTGTTGACCTAAGTAGGAACTGACTTAAAATTTTTCTTATATTATTTGTTACTCTCTACTGTGTTTGTGCGTGTTAATATTTTCATCATATACCAGACGTTGGAAACCCTATGGCCCGTGTGCCAAATCTCGCATGGGGTACAATTCTCAGTGACATTCTAAGCTACTTCAAAAAATTATCGTATAAAATTATATATTGCCTTGTCACCGTGCGCCGAACGAATTTCTACTCCTTTCATTTGGTTCGTCGAACCGATGCATGAGTATTCGTATGATTTCAATCAAAAGTAGAATTTAGTTATATGTACGTCACTTAAAAACGTGTTTTTAGTTTTATTGAAGAAAATGTATTTTATTTCTTTGATTATTGCGACAATTCATACCTGCAATGATGTTGCCGAGTTTTAAGACTATTAGACAAATGGATATGGTGAGAGATTTTTGCACAGTAAAAAGATCTTACTGTATATGTGATATGTCGTGAAAGCGTTATAAGAGTTAGCACCCTCCTCTCAAAACTTCTACTCAAAAGTTGACATTTAATTTTTTGAAGAAAATAGCATGTGTAATCTGCTTTAAGTTTTTGATTCTGTATCTCTTTGTGAACAGAACTTTTCTCATGTGAAAAATATTTTTCATCAACAAAGTAATTGTTTAAAAATTGAACGTTTAGAATATTAGCAATATTAAGTAGAGTAGAGAAAGGATAATTTTTGCGTTAAAACTATTAGTTTTTATTTAACTATACTGAATTTATTACAATATAATTTACTTACAATTAATTTTATTAATTGTATTCATTTTTGATGCTTATTTATTAGTTTAATACAGAAAAGGTACAGAAAACATAATACCGTATTACGACCCGCATGTGCAGAGGGCGCTAGTAGTCTTCTTTGTTTACATTTTCTCAGTATGCTTGTTGTTGAGACTATCTGAATTTTGTTTCATTCAGTCGTTTCTCCTCCAAAAATTATTAATTATGCGGTTTTCTAATTATAAAAGATACGAGCTTACTACATTATTCTGAATGAATTTATTTATATTCTATTCTACGCTGTTACAAAAGAGTTGCCATTCACTCAAAACAAAACTTTTCCAAACATAGATAATAAACAATTGGCACGTAAGTGCAATTGCTCAGTTTTTAAACAAAGTAAAAGTAAAGTAAATTAAATAAAGCTTTAGAAAATAAAAATAAAAAATAACTAAAAATGCTAATCAATAATTGCACGTGCTTTTCAGTTTCTAATTGAAAAGAAAAGATATATATTTCTCAACAAGAGGGCGGGCTTGTAACATTTGTAATGCGTCCACGGAGCAGAAATACCTACCGTCGCTCAATAAACAAACAATTTTAAAGTATACAATCCACTCTCTCTTTGCTTGAGTAGATAAGTCACAGTAACTCAAAGTCTGCTCATAAACTGTTATATACATTTATTGAACTACCACACCATAAGGATGGTGATCTGAGATCGATTAATCAAAGAATCGACTCTTCGGGCAAAAAAAAATCGATACTTTAAATCGATATGTAGCATTGAATCGATTCAGTGAATCGATATTTCATCCTAGAAAATCTGATTTACTGATAAGAGATCGTTTATTATGGTATCCTTTTCTTGTTTTTCATAAAATGGATTTATATTTACGTAGTAAATGCAAAATCGATCTTTTAGACCTGAATTTTTTGTGAATCGATTCATTAGGTTGCTATTCGAATCGATTTGAAAATCGATCTTTTTAGGAAAGAATCGCCATCCCTACCACACCATTGTGGTGGAGTCAGAGCTACAGATCCCACCCATACCATATTTACCCGAATCTAAGCCACACCATTTTTCCAGTGTTAATGCTACTGGAAATCGGGTGCGGCTTAAAATCGAAGGCAAAACATTTGTTGGATGGAGAAAATTGACTTTCCACCCCTTTCAAAAGAAAAAAATTAAACCGTCCATGCTGGCTACTTCCATCTTACTTATCTCTTTCCGCAGTTTATTTTCAGTATTCAATCTATCCTAAACATCGTTATCTGCTTGTATTTAAGAATTTTTTTTGTGTGTATGTACGCTTTCTTTGATCACCTAAATATCAAAGATCAACAACAACATCAAGAGGAATTCACTATAGCGCAAGTATAAAAAAAAGGGGAGGGGGCAATCTTATATGCAGAAAATAATGGAAACAGAGTGGCAGTCCCTGAAAATTTAACAAGAATGAAACAAATATACGTATGGCGTAAACCAAAAGATATAATTTTTCCTTACACACAAATGTTCAGCAATCTTTAATAATTTTTTACATTCTTTTATAATACATTCTTTCAAAAAATGTTGCATAACCAGTGCTTTGGATAACATAGAAGACGATACCGTGTGGGAAAATGACGAAGCCGGCACCACAATTCTGAAGTCGGCTGCGACAATGCGAGTGAGGAATCATTTTCGAAACATGATACTGACGGTTAGAGTAATTATATTCATGTATGTATTTAAAAGTTTTTAATATTGGTCAAATAAGTTAATTATTAACCTTGTAATTTCCTCATTAAATCTTTTTTAAATTTCTTAAGGGGGGTTCACCTTTGTGACGGCCTGTTTTTTAAGCTATTTTAGAAAATTTGTTTTGACGACCAGTAAAATGATAGAACTTTACGTATTTTATCATTTATTTATATGTATCTTAAGAATATGTATATAAGGTTTTAGCCAAAAATATCCAATAGAATGTAAGTTATAGCGTTCTGAACACGCCCGCCACGAAAAAATGTACGCTCACTTCCTCCACGATTCCGGTTGATTGGCTTATCTGAAATAAAAAAAAAGTAACGGTGTTTTTTAATCTATAAGCTTAAATGCATCGAATGAACTATACTCAATTTAAAATATCAAAAATTGGATTTTTGGTAGACTTCTGAAGAAAAGGTTTTGAATTTCATGGGTTTTTTTTTGTTATGTTTTTGTTATAAGAAAATAGAAGTATTTTGAATTTTGAAATGATCGTAGTTCATTTGGTGTATATATTTGTGTTGAGTCTATCCTATAAATTTGAAGTCATTCGGTCAGATCATTCTTGAAATACGATGGAAGAAAGTTTGAAAAACACAGTTTTGAGAAAAACGCATTTAAGGTCTCCGAGGTGATTAAGGTGATTTTGCAGAAGCGTATAAATGGATAATATTTATGATATTTAGTGTGAATTAGATTAGAAAACGTATATAAAATTGTTTTAAGAATATTATTACAATGAAAAATTATTTTTTGACAAAAAATGGATATAGAATGACCAATTTTCAAAATATTC
>BMAV01001695.1:169330-225011 GCA_019973955.1 Trichonephila inaurata madagascariensis
ACGGAAATCGACTCCTATGAGGGGAGGGGGGAGCGGGGAGTTACTGGGGAGTATTGATAAAAATAAATTCCCGTTTTCGAACTAATAGACCTACAAAAATGAAGTTTGGCATGCATGTTTCTTTAGTTGAATTGAAATCCGCTATGAACGGGTCTTCCAAAAATCGTTCTCAAAGAGGGTTACAGAGCGTATCGATAAAATATTTCCCGTTTGTTAACTATTAGATTTAAACTTTAAATTTGGCAATATAATTGAGTAAAGATCCACTAAAAATGGGTTTTGCGGAAATTCATTTTAGGGTGAGAGATAACGGGTGCATAAAAGATAATTCTACTCCAATATTAAAAATTATTATTCAAAATTCACGTACTTTTTACGTGAGAGTTATAAGAACGTTTTTCAATATAATTGAACGCTTAATGCTAGGACTTATACATCAATAATTTATATATATATATGTATATACAAATAGTACATATCGTCGGCCTAATTATCAGACTGCGTAACTCCAACGGTGCAACTGATTTGAAAAGGAGGGCAACGATTAATCGCGCCAAGCACCAGTTGTTGTCGGGTTACATGAAATCCAAGATGATGGCCTAACATTTCCCTTTTGTTTTGTCTATGCCATGCTTCAGTGCGCGCTCCGCTTTTAATTTATTCCTTCGATCAGTGTAGTCACTCTTTTTTTTTTATTTCATAATAAAACTAGATTTGGAAGGGAGAGGTGGTGGCAAGATTTTAAAATAAAATAAATAGAACAGAAAGTAATATTAATGTACTACACTTCCAGATATAAATTATTTACACTATTTTAAGTGTTCATTACGTAAAATTGGTAACAATATCGCACGATAAAAATATCAAAGTAAACCATATTGTAATAGTATCGCCTATCTTGGCGAACATAAACAAAAACTTGACGCCTAGCCCTACTGTATCAAATTAGCATCCCAGATGGAGTTATGCAGTCTGATAATTAGACCGACGATATTCATATAACAAAATGAAATACCCAGTGAAGTGGGTGGGTAATGTCTAGTGTATTTATATTTACAAAGGTAATTTTACATTTTTCATTCGAAACTATTTACTTATGTGAAAATACACTTTCATTTAGGTTTGAATTTAAATATTTTTTCCTCTCGGTTTTCTTACTAATCATTAAAATTCAGTAAATTTAAGAATTGTATTTTAGCTTGATTTTAAGAATTTTACACATTTAAAATGTATTTTTGTATTTCATTACACATATATGTATATGTGTGTGTGTGTTTTGTCAAGTATGTGAATTATGATTTTACAACTGCATAGCGAATTTTAACAAAAATAATTATTTGAAATTTTAAATATGTCGTATGTTAAGGTATCCGACTACGTCCGGAACCGTGATTTTGAAAAAGCGCATAAATGGATAATTTTCATGATATTTAGTGTCACTTAGATTAGAATACATGTATGCAATTGATTTAAAGACATTTTGACAAAAAATTTATTTAAATACAATACTTTGGTAAAAAATTAACTTAGAAATTTTTTTTTTCGAAATGTTCTTCTTTTGTGAAAAATGCTTCTATTATAATAATATTTTGCCTGTACATAGCTCAGACCTCTGTACAGAGGCTCAACTATGACTTTTGCAAAATTCACATTATTTTCAGAGTTACAACCCATTGAAATAATTATCGGCGTTTTTTTCTTAAAATTTATCCCCTCTGTTGTCGTAAAACACGGATAAACCCACTTCTAAGTTATATATTTCAAAAATTCTAGTTGAGCCTCTGTAGAGAGATCTGAACTATATACAGGAAAAATATTACTATAATAGAAGCACTTTTCACAAAAGGAGAACATTTCGAAAAAAAATTATTCTAAGTTAATTTTTTGCCAAAGTATTGTATTTATAAATAATTTTTTTTGTCAAAATGTCCTTAAATCAATTGCATACGTGTATTCTAATCTTAGTGACACTAAATATCATAAAAATTATCCATTTATGCGCTTTTGCAAAATCACGGTTCCGAACGTAGTCAGATACCTTAATTGTGGGCAATTGAAAATCATTCATAAGGACTACTTTTTTTGATTTGTCAATGATAGCAGCATTTTTCAAATACATGCATTTAAACACCCACTTTCTGATTACATGCTATTTCTCTGGCTTTCTGAAGCTTCTTTTTGATAATTATTTTGAGTATGTAGGATGTATTTATGCACTTAAGGGACACAGTACATATTTAAAAGTCACATGCTTTAAAAGTTTATAATTTTAAAAACTGTAAAAAGTTTAAGGACACAATTTAAAAGTGACTTACTTGTCTGAGAATTTTCTGCGTATTTATTGGGAATGTCGAAAAAAATAACCCACCCAATTTTTGTAAATATTATGATAATATGTTTCACCGAGACAATAGGCCTGTCTTAAGCTATCTCGTTAACTCGACCAACTTGAAGGTCCTTTTAAAGTTATGAATACTCGCGATTTGCTTGCTAATCTTGTTTACTTTCACAAATGTTGAGTTGTTTGCATTTTGTCTTTCCATTGTTGAAACTTGGTCTAGCTCACACCTTGATAAAATCCACAAATTCATTGTTCCAACCTCAGACAATTTTGATGGATATCTAGAAACTACATGCTGCAATTTTTATTATCACTGATTACTACCAATTCATTTTATTTCTGGTTGCGTAACATCTAACAATGCACTTAATGGAAAATTGGTTATGATATTTTACGAGATTGAGAAATACGATGAGATATGGAATTTTAGGAGATTAAGAATGATGATGCTGTGCGAAATATGAATTTTTTAAATAGATTTAGTTTTGATATGTTGAGATACGATACTGTTGTGCGATTAAGTTAAGATAATGTTATTTTGAAATTAAACGATGAATTGTGACACAAGATATATTGACAAAGAGTATTGTGTTTCTTATTTATTTATACAAGATGTTTTCCAATTAAAAAAAAATTATGCTAATTTTGAAAAGGGTTATTTGAAATAGTTCAAATTGTTACTATTTTACTAAGAAAACGAGCTTGCAGTATTATTTTAACTTATGATGAATGTTTATGAGTTTGGAATTAGGATTTATGCCGAGGCTTAATCGATTCAATTGCTGTATAGGTCCGATAGCGAGAGTATGTCATTTGTAATAATCAATGCTCTCGCTTTTATCTCTCTCGAAAATTCAGTTAAGGGTTATTTCACACGATTTAACTTGTGGCGCTCATAACAAAATGAGAAGACAATCGGGAGTTATAGTTTTGAACAGATATCACATCTGGGTCCCTTCACACGTGGTCGACTTGTACTTCCTTCTGTGTTATTTCTTAAATCTCTCGAAAATTGCATTCTCCTCTCCTCTAGTTGACTCAACTAAAAGGATGTTGTGGAAGCTTCGCTCTTCACAAGCGGCCACTCATGTACTAAACATTGAGAAGGCTTTTTTATTGCTTCTTTTGACTGTATCATTGTTCCCAGTACTTTCCTCCAGTACTCCTGTGTCTCCCACGGAACTCCCTTTTCAGTCAACTTTGTGTCTGACAAGGGGAGGGCACGACTAAGGAAATTAATTTGGGGACGAGACTTTTTGTGTAAGCTAAAACTCCTTTAGGGTGCTCAACTCTCAATGTACTAGCACCGAATGGCCAGTAAGTTCAAAGAAAATAACCTTCAAAATTCATACTTAACTTACCACATGGTCGGCCAAGGTTCGAGTCACCTAATCGGTTTTTTTAAATTTCTTTTTTTATTTTTTCGATTCATTTAAATATTTTTACAATTAAATAAATTTATTTTTAAAAAAAAGACATTAAATAGTTTATATATTTATAAAATAATTAAATTAATAATATATAATAAAAGATATAAATTATTTTTATTATATTAATTATAAAATTATTTTTTTATAAATAATTTTATGATAACATATTTTATATAATATTATAATAAAATATATAATATTTTATTTATAATATATTGTATTTCATATTATAAAACTATTTGTAACTAATTTTTCTGTAGAATATCATTTAATATTTATTATAATGTATTTTTTATAATAAATATTATTAATTAATGACTATATTTATAAAATATCATATAAATATTTATGTAATTACAGTAATTAATTTACTTTTTAAAATGCAAAATAATAATCTAAGATATCCTTTTATATTTAATAAACTATTTTTAAATAAGTTAATTTTTTTTGTAAAAATAATTATAAATGAGTTGGAAAAAAAAAAAAACAGTCGATCGCGTGACTCGAACCCTATCCGCCAGCTTTGAAAGTAGGTACGTTACACCTATGCCACAGCGTCCCTAGAGGTAATTAAAGCTTAATTGTATTTAAGGTAAGCATGAATTTCGAAGGCTATTTTCTCTGAATTGCCTGGCCATTCGGCGCTAATGCATTGAGGGTTGAACACCCTAAAGGAGTACTACTATTACACAAAGTCTCGTGCCCGAATGAATTTCCTTAGTCTTACCTCCCCTTGTGTGAGTGTGAAACAAATTCCCTCTTCACACTAGAGAAGTGTTGACAGAAAACGAGTTGAGTGGCACAAAGTTGATTTGTGTGAGACAGGCTGAAGTCACGTCTTCAATAGCAAAACACGTGACTTGGAATGTCTAGAATTAGACATTTCAGTTATTGGTTCCTTTTTACCCATCACGTTTTTGGAATTTTATGGAAGAATCATTAGATTTCTCGCAAGAACCTCGATCAGTTTCTCACATTCTTTGATCCACGTAAGATCAAACTTTGGCTTTAAAGATAATTTCCAATTTTGTGTGAAAGTTGTCTTATTCTGTTCATTATTTCATAAGAAGACAAGAACCCGCGTGCGCAAGTTGGGGTTTCTTTTGAAACAATTGGATCCTTGACAGGCTCAAGGAAAAAGTAGGCATAGTTCAAAGCAAAAATAATAATATAAAAATAGTTTTAAAGATTTATATCAGCGGTCGCCAAACTTTTTGACCTCACCACCAGTAAATTCATAATTTAAATGCCACGGACCATTAAAAGGATTTTTTAAGTGCTAAATTATTGCTATGAATTGAATTATGTTTCGACGCATCTTAAAACGTCCACATTTTTCTGGGGACCTGCGAAATTTTCTCGTGGACCACTAGTGGTTCGCGAAATACCACTTTGGCGACCTCTGATTTAAAATCATTATTGATCACTACTTAGATATGTCATAAAAGTCATTTTTTAAATTTCTAATGAGCCTGCGGATTGATGTTTTACCATTGCAGATCTAGTACACTTCTCGAGAGCTGATATCTCTTTTTAGTGCGGCACCTTATACGTGAAATACTAATCGACGCAGGTAATTTTGACACCCAGTTTCCTCCCCAGAGAGAGGCACCTTCTGGGAAGTTCAAATTGTTACGTTATGTTTTTTACTGTCATAAAAATTATAAACAATAAAAAACATAACGTAAAAACAAATACCATGTTGATTAAAATAATACACACCAGTTCATGCGTTAAACAATTACTTTTTATATAAATTTTATTTTAATGACGTTTTTAAACGTTATCAACGTACTTCACTTTCTCTCTCTCTCTATATATATCTTGTTCAAATTTTCAATCGTTAATATAATACTTTCTATTCATCCAATCAAGTTCAAATACATTTTTTTAAACTTGTAGAGGATGACACTTGATGTTAATACAGTTTTTTAAATATTAATTAATTTAAATTATTACCGGTTTTCGACGCCGACTTAAGATTCGTCTCCATTGTTGTAATAATGTAACTATTAAAACAGTGACAAAAGCCAAACTAGCTTAAAACAATGCAGACAAATCATGCTCTTTTTTCAATTCCTACAATTAGTTTCCTCCCTCCCTATATTTTATATACATATCTTGTTCAAATTTTCAATCATTAATAAAATATTATCTATTCATCCATTCAAAGTTGAAATTTACTTAAAATTTTTTTTTATATTACTTGTAATTTCCATTGGATAATGGATATCTCAGAAATTACTGGTGAATACTAGGATAATTTTTTTAAAAGCGTATGAGAGTTCCATATTAACCATATTAAAGTATTACGGGTTAATAGGTTTACTGAATTCTCTCTTTTGGTCAATTATATTTTTTTAAGGTATTTAATTTTCTTTTTTAACCTTAGTTAAGATTTTACTGATTTCGCTCAATGGAAAATGTGATAAATCTGGTGAAGACGTAGCAACTGTTTCTAAATAAAGTAATAAATTGGGTGGTCGGATTTTTTACTGAGGATATTATGACGGGAATTCCAACTGACATAATGATAAATCTGTCAGTCAGAATTCTTTTTTAATAGTAATAAATTGCGAATTCCTATTGTTTTATTTTTAATAAATGATTCCCTAATTTTTTTCCATTCACTTTTTTTAGTATTTAATTCTTTTGGCCTCAATTTATTTATTCATAATTTTTTACTGATTTTACTTCATTTAATTTCTTTTTCTTTCGTCATTTTGAAATTCCTCACATTCAGTTTCTTAATCCTGGTATCTTTACACTCCAGTGCCGTTTTACATGGAAAATGTAAGTAAATTTCTTCTTATTCAACTTTTTAAATCCTTTTAAATGGTTGTAATTCTGCAGTTCTCAGTTGCATCATTAAGTTTCAGTAATATTTCTTTAATGTTCACAACTTGTTTTTTTAAGTGCGAGGCGGCCATCTTGAATAAAATCTACATTATATCTTAAGTCTATTTGGCATGAATTTAATTGCACCTAATAGGCTGATAGCAGAATACAAATAAATTAGTGTAGATTTAGGAGAATGATACTTACGTATTATCGCAACAATCACCAACTCTATTAACTCACCAATTTGGAAAACCTGATTTCCTGTGAATTGTATAGGCTGAATTGGCAATCAAGTGCTTCATTTCATATAATGTTGCCAACAGGTTGCGATAATATGTAAGTACCAGAAGAATTAGCACAATGAATTTTAAAAAATATATGTGCACACTCAAAATATAAATTTATTCTATTTAGGATTTATTTTTATTGATTCAACATACACACGCACAAAACTGCATGCATGTTTATTAATTAAAATATAACAGAAAAAATATATTTATAAAGAAATACATTTTTATATTAGAAAAAAATATTTTAAAATTATATAAATTTTAATATATATATGTACGAAAAAAAGTTTCTTGATTTAAAAATAAAATATTTTTAATAAATCTATTTGATTTCTAAGTTTTTTCACAGAATATTACTGTAAAATAGTCTATAAAATTCACTTTTTGTAGTAGAAAAGGTATGAAATCATATGAACAAATTAAGAATTCCATTTAAATAAAAGTTCATGTTTAGTCCAAACTTCTACTTTAACTGAACTAAATCAATGAGATATTTCAATTTGGAAACCAGATAAGTATAAGGATTTGCTGAAGAAACAATTTTTGCATGTGTTATTAGCAAATTTAAATACAAAATTTAATTAAAAATAAAATTAACTTAATTCTATTTTTTAAAATTTTACCCGTATTGGAAGAAATAAACAAGCACAGTAAATAAAAATTGGGAACATTAAAATTTAAATATCAATTGATAATACTCCACATTAATACATTTAAATTTAATTTTTGTAACTTAATAAATTATTACAAAGTAGTTTTATGTTATTGGTGATATGTTCTGAACATTTTTCTAAATTCTAGTTAAACAAAGATAATTCCGTAAATCAAAATAATTCATTAAAAGACTTAAAAAATTAATATCTTTATTATAAAAACATATCTTTATATAAATAATATTTTAACACAGAACATGCAATTGCACAACATACACAAATGATAATAAAATGCAAAGTATTTCTATTGCAATTATAATTTCAAAATAAGAATAAATTTTGAATAGAAATTTAACCAGATTATATAAAAATAAAAAAAAAATCACATAATAGAACTACAAAATAAAATAAATGAAATAATAATATTTTACAAAATTAATATGGTCCCACTGTTCAACTTTTTGTTTACAAAAAAATTAATAAGCAATTTATGTCAGACGGATACAGCAACTTCATCTAGAATTTGACGTAGCTTTTCCAAATAAAACTGAACAGGTTCTTGTTCATAAATTCCTTCTCTGCTATTATGTAAAAGCAGTATTAATGCAGAATATTCATGTTCTTGAAACTGAGGTCCTTCTTCTACAATCTGATTCAATATCTCCTATAGAAATGAAATATTTATGATTTAACATAACTGAAAATCAATGCACAAACCCTTTAATTACAAACTCAAAAAAGGTAGATGTTTCATAACATTCAATTTTTAATAAAATATTTATTTTATAATTACACATTTTAACACTTAATAATTCAGGGTTTTGAATTTTTCAAAAGATATAACTTATACAAACAAAACCCTAAATTTATTTTCATTTTTAATAATTATGAATTATACAATTAATTTTTTAAGTTAAAAAAACAGAATTATATATATATAAACATGTTTATACAAGAGTTCAATATAATATCACAACAGAGAAATTTTATCTCATAATTTTAATTATGTGCTTGAATGTGTACATAAAATTATTATGAAAGAAATCTGTAATTCAATGAAAACATTTCCATTTTTAGTAATGCTTTCATGTGGCACATGCTGATAATTATTTACTTAGTTTTTCCCTTTTGTTTTACGTATTCATTCATTTAATATATCAGTGCAGCACACATGACTGGTGCATGCCTTTAGTTTTCTTTTTATAGATATTCACGAATTTAAAGTAATTGGAAGTTGTTCTTTCATAACTTCCTTCATTTCTAGCTTTTATCAAACATTTCTTTTTTGAAAAGAATTACTTCTCAAAATAATACTTCAAATTAGAAAACTTTGAAACATAACATAAAACTCATAAATTTTATGGAAACACACTTAAAGAAAATTGTATACATTAATAAAAAGAAAATATAATAGAAAGAAACATACTCTAGGTAATTCACAATCAGATGACAAGTAAACCAAAGAAAAAATGTAAACAGTTAATAAAGTAAGTATATCTATCTATATACATATACATTCTTCAGTTCATCCATAAAAGTAATAAAATTATATTAACATTTCACATCTTTAATATGCAAATGATTATCTATTTAAGGCCAACGAACATTAATTCACTCATATTGCAAGTTTCTACTATACAACTAGAATTGTAAAAACAGGTAACAATTGTGGAAAGGTATTTGATATTGTTGGTATAGTATTTCTTTAAAAGCACAACTAGCAATGCTATTATGGCACTGTCAAAGACTTTGCAGCCAACTTCAAATGTGGTAACATAATTTGGATGTATAAAGCAGGCTGAAGGCAAACAATTGGTCACCACCATATGGATATGGCCAATAGTTGTTAGGTGCAATAATTGTTGCAAGGAACTCATTGGTGAAATAAAGGTTCTGGAAGACCAATTTTTGTATGGATGTAAGATAAAATCAAATGATTATGTAATAAGCCCCAAAGGCAGCATTGTTCACAATATAACATATTATATAGTCTTTTCCATAACATCCATGATACCTTCCTCAATCTCATGGTGCTTGGCTACAATATGGTTATGCACAAAGTAGCCAGAAAATCAACATTGCATAGTATTCAGAGATGAATTATATTTCAGTCTTGAAGTATATGACCATCAAAACTGACTGTGGAAGGGATGAGGAAAATAGTCACACAATCAACACTTTTTTTACAGGATACAGCCATTATGAGGATGTGAATAACTTTCTCTAATCACAGCAAATTGCCCCTGTAGTTATACACCTTTATCAGCTCAATGAGATATTGATTATATTCTATTACAAGGTTGCATTACTTCAGATGGTCCATCTTGGGGCAACAAGATAATATCGTGCCTGATATGATAATCAGATCTCTGGACTGCTTCTGTGATGTTGAGTAAACTTCCTCCATGGAACAAGGATGTGATAATGATACACCATCAGATTTGAGAACCCAAAATATTACACATCTGAAGTACCAATAAATGAATGCCTGGCACAATGTAACTCAAAATGAGATAAGAAATCTTTACCATTCCTTGTATCCACTTCTACAAACATGCATCAGTGGTACAGGACAGGAGGGGAATACCCAATTATTTTTAGCATGCACAATATGCTAAAACCTTCAAATTCACAACAATTAAATTAATTATCCATGTATCAACTTTGCATGGTTTGATTTCAATGAAGATAGACTTTCTTTAGAATGTTATGATTTCCTTTTTTGCAAAAATGTGTATGTATAACAAGAAAACATGGAAAATTATATTTTACATGAAAAAGGCAAGTATTGTAAAAATTATTACAGTAGTAGTTACTTTAATTGCTTCATTGTAATTTATATAAGAAATTAAATATATAACTATTGGTAAATTTCACAACACATGACTACACAGTATAATTAGAATATATATAATTATTAAAATTTTTATATATGTGTGTAATTGTAAATAAAATTTGGAAAATAGAAACATTTTAATATAACTTTTTCTAGACAATGAATACTAGACAATACTCCATTTACAAATTTATTGAATATAGAGTAAAATAAAAATAATTATAATATCACAAAATTCTTAGAAGTAAAAAATAAATAACACAACACAAACCTCATAAGTGTGGTTTAATAACTCGAAATATTGCCTTGCTCTATCTAAAGCTACTTCTCTAGTCATTGTTATACCAGCTAAATTTTGCTGAATAGCAAATATATTACGTCCCCTGAAACAAATGCATTTCTCTTTAAAACAAGTTTTTAACATTTATGTTTAAAGTATTCTTGAGAAAAAATTCTAAAAACTATAAAAGTATGTCACAGAGTTAAAAAAAAAAAAACTTACATTTTCTTCACTTTATTTTCATTGATTTTCTTGATGTTATTAATACTATTTATTAATATTGTGGACAGTAACTCTCCAAGTCCTTCAAAAATGTACCTTAAAAGTAGATGAAAATTTATAAATAATAAATCTAAAATTTATGTAATTATATCAAATAAAATAATAAAGTATTAGTAACCAATTCTATAAATTTATTATGGGGGGGGGGCGCAACTTAAAAGGAGAAATAAAATTGAGAAAAAAATTCACAAAGTGAACTTATCAACTGCATTTATAATAGCAAATATACTCTGCACTTTAAATACTAGATTTAGAAACTAATACACATTTTAATGTACATTTAAAAAATTGAATAAGGCACAGCATCATTTGTATTATTTATAGATGGTCAGTGGTATAATAATCTCTTTACGATGCAAGAAAATTCTTGAAGAAAAGTAAAACATAGCATTGATAAGAGCCCTTAGTTTACAAAATAGAAAACATGAAAAATAAAAACAATTTAACAACAACAATTTAAGATAATCAGAATTAGAAATTAGCAAATAAGAAAAGTACAACAAAAAAATAATTCCTAAATTTCATTTTATTTTAGGTTGTCATTAAAAATGGGATTTTACAGAATACTAAAAATCCAATCTTCACAGTCTATAAATAGATAATTTTACTAAAAAAAGAGGAAGAGGTTATATGCATAACTTTTTTACAAGATCATTTGGTATTTCATATATATATATATATATATATATATATAACACTTAAAACTTTTTTTTTCATTAATTCTTTAAATTCAAATTTCAATAATATAGTTATTGAAATGATTAATGACTGACTCAAAGTGAGTTTGTTTAAAAATACAAATCAAAATGCAAAAACTCAAAATTAACTAAAAATTATGCAAGTTAAGGAAATATTCACCTCATTTTCTTAGGCTGTAAAACTGGACTCAAGGATTCATCAATCTTGGTTAAGTCAGCATTTAATTTCAGTATTTCAGGTTCAGGCTCTTCGTCATCTTTTCGACTCATATATGATCCCTGTAAATAAATAAAGATTTCCAGAGTGGAAAAAAAAAGTTTCTTCATTAGCACAGAAAAAAAATCTGAAGTTGTTAAAATAAATACAAATCACCAATTAATAATAATATTTAGAAAAATGCTTATATTAAAATGGCTTTCATTAAAAAAGCATACATAAGCTAATTAATAACCAAAATTAGAATAATAACTATGTACTGAAAAGACATAGTTACATATTTTTTTTTATTTATGATTTAAACTGTTTTCCTTTCACAGAAACATGCAGACTAAGATCATTCTAAATTGAAAAGAAGTAGGGAAAAAAGAAGGATTTTTTATTTATAAATAAGGACTTAAAAAGGACCATAAAAACTTTCTGAAATGCATTTCACATTGTTAGCGATTTGAGATGCTGCTAGATAATAATTTTGGCAGGAGTACATATATATATGCAACTATTTTTTGAAAGAACTAAAAAAATTCAATCTTTCATATTACTATTTTAAATTCAAGCATTTGAACACTTGCATTATTTAAAAATAGAACAAAAGAAAAAAAATATGAATCAACAAAAGGTGACAATAAATTAGAGCACACACCATGAATATGTTTTGTGGATATTTTATGTAAATCATTATAAATTTGACAATGTATGCTTAGATAAATTTATTATATGATGTGTGTGTGTGTGTGTGTGGAAAAAACTCAGAACTGAACAAATGCATAAAACAGTTCTATGATCCTTTATTTAATTTGTCCTTGATTTGGAAAATATTGAGTAACATTGCTGATTTAACATATAATAATATATTATGATTACAACACATTAAAAAAATATTAAAGTGTAGATACTGACATATATTTATTAAAATGTCAAAAGTAAGAACATTTATTTTAACCCCCTTTTTTTGTGTGTGTGTGGCATTGAAACAAAAACTTAGAATTAAACACATTATCAGCTTACTTTTTCTACAATAAAATTCAAAAATCAATTGCTTAAATAAATAAAAAAAACTTTTCTTTTTGGATTTCATAGGAATCGAAATAAAAAAATATATGCGCTTATTAATTTTTCTTAGATTTAGTGCGACAGCCTGTGAGGGCCAAGGCCTACTGTGCCCAACTCAGTATTCACAACCCTGGGTCCTGAGGTGCATGAGCACCTGATGTTCCAGTCAGGTGATCAGTCTGATGTCTAACCCCCAGTGTTAAGTTCCCAAGCAAGCTTGTTACTTATTTTATCAACCCACTGAAGGCTGAGTCAACCTTGCTCAGCCTGGGGGTTGAACCTTGGACCTTTGGCATGGAAGTGCAATGTGCTAACCACTCAGCCACTGGGCTTCAAAAAAGACCTTAGAAAAGTATATTTATATTATACTTAACTTTTTTATTAATATATTCTATTAATTTACACTAATATAAAAATCTTTTTTTCTTCCTAATGGGTCTGTGCATTGGCATTTTAACCTTTGCAGACTTAGTACATTCCCCAGAAACTAGTATCACTTTTTAGTGCAACACCATATAGGTGATACCAACAACCACAAGTAATTTTGATGCCCAGTTCCCCCCCCCCCCCCCAGAGGTGGGCACCTGAGCTCTGACGATGCAAATCTATACTAGGATTTAATTTTTCCAAGAGCACCCAAACTAAACAGACAATCTAGGGTTCTTTTACATGCTGTATAATCATATGACAAGGCTGCTGTCGATTTTCTGCATCATAAAAATCCACCGACTCGGGCCGGGGTCAAACTCGCAACCTTAGGTGCGGAAGGCCAGCAACAAACCAACCACGCCACCCAGCTGGCAATATAAAAATCTGAGACATATAACTGCACATGTTCCAAAATCATTTTCTAATGTTAATTTTATTTCTACAAATATGTGCTTATATTATGCAATTCAATTAGTATTACGATTTACAATTTTTTATATGTGATTTAAGTTAAGATTTAATTTAAAAAGGATAATTTTTTGAAATTTTTTTTTTTTAATATTTGTAAATTGATTTTAACTAAGATTTAATTTCAAAAAGGGGGAAAAACACACACACACACAAAAACAGCACAATTTTTTGGTAAAATATTAGATAAATTTAGTATCTGATTTATTTTAATATATATCAGTTGATTTCTTCACAAAGAAAAAGCTTTTTAGATTATGCTGCTTTCTTTACTAATAACATTTTCCTCATAACACACATATTTCCATATTTTTTAAGGCTTCCTTTTTTATTACCTAACAAAACCTAACCTTACATTTGATTCTTAACAATTACCTGAAAAAATATTTAACATCCTATTATTCTTAAGATATAAAAATATCAGGATATTTATTCATTCAGCAAAGTCACTGTATACTATTAAAACACAATTTACTATTTTCCTACAATAAACAATAATTTTTTTTCATTTTTCCAATATAAGCTGAAAAACAAAATATCAATTTAAATAAATATAACATTGAAAGTGGTAACCAAGTGATTATGTCAACAGGCTCATGACTGGCATTGTTTTAGGTGGAGCAGTACATTCTAGTCCCAATTCCACTAATGACTGGCAGAGAAAGGAGTGTAACTACTGCCCTATCAGACATATTAGTGATACAGGGCCTTCAAGCTATAGGGCTCCAACCTGTGTAACATTTTGATGCTTCCAAATAAGTTTTATTAATATGGCCATTTTTAGGTTTTTTCCATAAGAGGACCCCCAAAGAATCTCAATACAGGGCCCACTCTGTACTAACTATGCCAGTGGGTAGGTGGACTGATTCATGTTAAATATGCCTGAAGTCTAAATCCTCATGTTGAAGTAGTCTACATGTAGAAAGTATGGTTCCAGTTTAATCATCCATTTTGTCACCTAACAAATCCACAGTATTATAAGGTGGTTAGTGGTTCAAATTCCTGTCAGACTGACCACCTGACTGGAACATCTACTCATGCACCTCAGTGCCCAAGGTCACGAATACTGAGATGGGCATGGTAGGCCTTGGCCTTCATTGACTGTTGCACCGCTGAGTTTAGTTAAGTGGTTCAAATTTACTTGGGGTAGAAAAAGATATCAAGAAACAACATATAGAAATAATAAAACTGCAGCTTATACTGATAAAAGTTAGTACATAAATTACATATACAGCATAAGAAAGTAGAGACAATTTATTTATTGAAATTTAAAGACAGCACAATTAGATAACATATGAAACAATTACTTGTTTGGACAGCTGTAAAAGATAATAAAAACAATGAGCTCGAATTTCCAAATGAATTACAAGCAGACAAGTATCAGCCAGATCTTCAAAATCTTCTGCTAATTTCTTTAGTGATCTAATAAAAATTAAATAAATTATAAATAAACACAAACAATTTGAAAGGCTGTTTAAACATTTTTTGTCCTAATCTATAAATAAAATAAAATAAATTTTTAAATGAAAGTTCTTTAAATTAAGATTAAAATGATATAAATATGCTTAGTCAAAAACAAACAAAACTGCGATCTAAAAAGGCAGCAAAACTTAATACAGGACATAACTACATGTCTCAAGTGCAGATACTTTGATTTTAATTATAATTAGCAGTTATTTTAGAAACTGTATGATTATATAATGTTATAACATGAATAAATAATAAAAAAATAGATAAATACAGAGCATTAAAGCAACAAAGTAACATAATGAAAACTTACAAAAATATCTAAAACACAAGTATCAAAAAATAGTTAAAAATATTTTTAACTGAATAATATAAATTTCAAATGAATATATCAAGTATATTTGATGAATATAACAACTACAAAAAAATTATATATATTCATATAATAGTTACACCTATCCATATAAAGTTATATCAGTTATATTTATATACCATACAACACAAACCCAAAATATAAATGAATCCAGCAAAGCATTTCATTAGTTCCTTGCAACAAAACAAAATTAAATACAAGCATACTTACACTTTAGTTGAAATTCCTACTGATAATTCAAGATCACTTTCATCCTATAAATTCCAAAATAAATCATTTTTGAGTAACACAAAACTTCAAACAACATTTAAAAAAAGGGTCTAAATGTGACCATTTATAAAAGTTAAAAGGAGTAAAGAGATTTTATTTTCGTAAAAGTTTTCTTTATTCTTTGCTAATTTTTTTAAAGAGAACTTACAATTTTCTCCCTCTTTATTTTAGATGTATAATTAAAATATTTTAGTAAAACTATCAATGTTTGCACAGATTTATTTAGCGCTTTAGGTTTAAGCAGATAAAATCTCACTTTAGAACTCATGTTTAATTATAATTTTTGGAAAAGTATATCAATATTAAAATAATAATGAAAAATATTTTTTAAAAAATTAAATAAAGTTTACATGATAACAATTTTACACATAGCAAAAATTTAAATTACAATTAGAAAATGGGAAATAGCACATCTTTTCATTAAAAAAACTATCATGATTCTTAATACATATAAAAAATATTAAAAGATTGATTTTTTAAATAATTGTTTTTTTTTATTGAACTAGATAAAAATTTTGCATACTTTTGAAATTAAAATACGTTGCTTCCAATTGATTCTATGCAAATTTTAACAATATGTATGAAACTAAAACAAATTATAGCATAGAAGAAATTACATTTTGTATATTTTTTAAAGCGAAACATAATAAAGAATCAAGTATTGAAAAATTATATTGAAATAGATTTTAATATTTGATGTGAATAATGTCATACATCAGATCATTCATTGAAACTTTTAAATACTCCAAATTATCTAAAAGTCAAAAAGGTTTTAATGAAAATAGTTTGTTACTCAGTATAATTAAAATATTTAGCACAAATTTAGCACAAATGAATGAACAGATTTTAAAAATTTATCTTATCAAAACTATTACACATAATACAATAAAATAATATACGTAGTTAAAGAAAAATCTACTAAATTTTTCTGAAAACACTGCAAGAATTTAAATAAGAACACATTTGTACAGCAATGAAAATCAATGACAGTGTGATAGTGCAAAATTGAATGTGTGGTACAAACATGACTACAGATTAGATGTTTGTCATATCACAAAAGAATCCCACATCGAACATTTGTAGCTGAAAATAAAGCTATGTTTATTTTTCTTTAATTTCATGTAACACTAATTGTATAATATATGTAATAGTTTAAAATCATATGATACATTTGTGCTAACATGATATTTTCCAAAATAAACAGAAGAATTTAGAGCAAATCAGAAATTAATTAATAAGATGCATAATTTCCACTTGGTTATAAATGAATTTTTTTACATGATTCAATGTAACTAATAATACATTAATAACAAATTGTTTCAAAAAATATTAATACTTTTGTGCTTAATTACACTTTCTATTAAATGAATATAGAATATTAAAAGATATTTTGAAATACTTGCATTGAATTTATCAGGTAATAAAGATCTAACACTTCCTTGCACATCTGGGAGTCTTTGGGCAAAAGCTAAGATTCGTGATGAAAACCATTCCTGTAGGTAAGAAAAAATGTCAAACATATAGAATTCTGCTATATAAACAAATGTTTACTCTAAATCTATTTGTGTTAAGATCAACTTACCATACTTTCATGCATCAATGCTAAATTTCGTAGTTTACTATGTTCAGAAATTATTTCATTAATTGAAATAGAATCCTTAGCAAATGACAAGTTACGAATTAATAAGTCAGATTCTTCTTTATTTCTAAATCTAATCTCTTCAGGTGATTCTTCAAAATTATGTTCTCCTTCATGAGCAGAATCATCATTAATTTTTAAATTTGTCCAATTAGGAAGTGACCTAAAATGAATTTTAATCAACCAAGTGCATTTAAAAAAAAATTAATCCAGAATATAGAGATAACTTACTATTAAAAAATGATTAATTTATAAGTCAAAGTGTTTCTTTCCCAGAATATACAAGTTCATAAGAATATTCTTTGAGAATTGACATTTACCTCAACAGTCTACTGATGTCCTCATCTCTTGTCCACGTTAAACTAAAAATTCGCTGATCTTCAGAATCAGGATAAATAAGACCTAAAATTATAATAATACATTTGTGTAATTTAGAAGTTTTAATAAAATTATAATTACTATTGTTTACAGTAAATCTGATACTTGACTGAGAATCAAATAAATTAGCTGAATGGTAATTGAATAATTTGAGTCGTTTCATTTGAAAGTGGTTTACGCTCATTTTATATTATATGGAAATATTTACCACTTTCAAAGTAATTATATTTGTAATTTCCTCAACAGCATTAATTTATACTGACAAAATGATGAAAATTTTGAAGGATTTTTTGAGGAACTGTTCATAGATAAAAAAAACTCATAGCAGATTGCATTCAATGTACAATTACCTTTTTGTCAAAAATGGATTTACATCACTTTAAAAGAAAACAGTTCATTTGTCCTCATGCAAACTAACTTTTAATTTATAAATAATTATTATTACCTGCTAACCTATATTCATCAACTCCTAGAATACGTCACTGGACTTTATTTTAGAATTGTTATGTGGTGATTTGGTACATTTTTAAAGTTACAAAACAATGGTTATTAAGTTCTGACATGTGTACTTCAGGAGATCACAAGTTGCTCAGAAAAATAAATAAATAAAATTACAGCATGAACAGAAAAATCAAAACAAGATGAATCCCAATGACAGCTTAAGCAAAAGTGAATTCCTATTTAGAGAAACCACTAAAAAGAATCAAGTGTTACATAAGACAAGACAGAAATGAGCAATATGTCATGACCATTGAAGAATAACAAGCTTCATCCATCTAAAGACAACTGTCACTCATTAAATAAGATGATATACAGGTTTGTTCTAAGTGGAAAGAGAAAGCTTCTCACAACGTATGAATACATATCTTTCAATGACTGAAGACAGGAACTGTGCATTCTGATTCCTTATTCAAATTTTAAACATTCAATAATAAAACTTTAGAACCAGAAATTTATGTGACAAATTGCACTTAGAAAAACACATTTCCAGTATGATGCTTTTCATATTCTGGCAAAAGGATGAGGTCAGTTGTAGCTGGTCAAATGGCATTCCTTGCACATACATTTTGAGATTAAGGTCAAATCTTGACCTAACAGAAGTAGAAAATCAAGAGATTTAAAATGGGTTAACACCAGATATCTTGTGATAATTATTATTATATCTCTTCAAAATAGGGTTGTTCAGAGACCAATAAATGACCAGCTGTTGCTAATTATAACCACTTAAGAGTAAATAAAGTTGTTAATTTTACAATATGTCTCTTCCTTTCATCATCTTTTTCACTAATGCAGATTCGAATTCATCACATAATAAAAGTTATAACAGATTTGATTGAAAGACAAAACAAAATATATAAATGTGAATTTAACAAAAGTTTTTAATTAATTTTTCATGGATAAAGAACAAATCACAATAATAAAATTCTTTAATGTGTATGAAACACTTTATATACCAATTAGAGTAAAAATATTAACAGAATTCTAGCAAACAGAAAAATATATAAGTAGTAAATATTTTTCTCTTCAGTTGATTGATTTCATAGGTATCAAAATACTCTAGCACTTTGAAAAACAACTAACAACAACATTTATTATTATTATTATTATTATTTTGCATTCATATTTTTTTCTTTTATTTAATATTTGACAAATTCTTCTAAACATTGAAATTTTTCTATTTTTTGCTTTTGGAAATTTGATGTATTTATGATTTTAACATAGAAATCTGAAAACTAAAATTTTAATACTTAAATTATAACAATAATATAGCCAGTAAAGTAATGGAACAATTGAATTTGATAACATAATTTACAGCTGTTAAAAATTCTTTTGATACTTTAATTATTAATATAAATGTTTAATTTTAAGGATAAATAAGATTTACAAAAAGAAAAAATTCAAAAGAAATTTATTTAGAAAATATTAAAATTGAGTTTTCTTTGACAGGGATTAAGAAATGAAAAAAAGGCTCTGGAAAAGTTGTGTTAAGGTTATCAACCATTTAGTCAATTAGGAGGATATCACCAGAATGTTCAAAATTTTTACAAATATATTTACATATTCTTGAATTGTGCCTAAATCATAAGAAATTTCAGACTTTTTCTGAAATTAAATTGTTGATTGTACTATAATTTTTATCAGTTTTTTTTCTATACAGCATTTATATATTGCAAGATGAATCATAGCTATATGCTACTGTAACATAGTTCTAATCTAGAAATAAATTATTTTTGTATAGTAATGATTCCATGTCATTTAAATAAATTTATCAATATCACAACAACAGAACAGGGACATTAATACTTTAGTTTTATAGCTAAGTATTCTTGTAGTAGCCCATTTTGACTGATTAGATTTAGTATGCAAAAACAAGGTTTACCTTTTACAAAGCAATGTCAGTCAAATTAACAATTCCATAAATGTTCAGTTTACAGGAATCTTAATCATATTCTAAAGACTGCACATTTGTAACATTTAAATTAAATTTATTTGGGAAACTTTTACACCTTAGGGACATATAAAACCTTAGTCCTCAATTAAGAGGCATATTTGAAAACCAGAATTCCAGTACATTGTATAATTAGTATTTGTTTCATCTATTTAAAAGCATTATTTTTTTATTGATTGATTTCAATTGGATTTATACATTCTAGATAAATAAAATCATCACAATTACTATAAAAGAAAAATAAAAAGAATTCATTTTATCAAAATCAAAAGCAATAGAAATTTTAAAAAATAAACATATGTATTATTGCAAAAAGGTGGAAGCTTAAATTTACTATTTCAATCAATATTTAAAAAAGAAACTTTAATGCATCAAAAAATTTAGCTTAAGGCAATCATAGCAACAAAGTTGATGAATCTAAACAATTACTTCAGATAGATTTAGTAAATTTATTAAGACTCACTTTTCTTTTCGTTTTCATCTTAAATAGACATATAAAATCATGAAATAATTAAAAATATAAACTCCTTTAATGGTAAGTGTTCAATATATTTTAGCAATTACAAAAAGTTCATTGTAGGTCTTCAACAGTTTCAAATTTATTTGAATGGTTTACTTTTACACACAAAGCTTTCAGCAATTTACGAATTTGGAATCAAAAAGCAATCAAACGCTAAACAGAGATAAGATTAAAATTAGATTTCATGTAAGAGAAATATAAAATTCAATTTTAAAAGGTTGGAGACATACACATACATTACTTTTAAAGGACATAAATTAATAAATTACTCCCCATTAATATTAAGAATTGTAAACTTAATGATTTTATTCTTTTTTTTTTTATTAATGCTGCACTCTAATGCAAACAGAGGGCTATTGGTGACAGACCTCATCATTTTGAGTTTAAGTCAGAATCTGACAACACCTGAGCTAGCATCCAAATCTCCACACAAAGAAACTACAATAGATTTAATCTACGTCAGGCACTAGGGCTCGAACCTATGACTTGATAAGGTCAGCCATGAGTTTGTAACCTGTCCACAGTAAACTTAAAATGACTAAAATAAAATTATAAATAAAATAAAAATATACAAATAAACATTTAATCATTCACATACACAAATAAATCTATCAACTAATATAGAATTTTAAATTGGTTTTGGAAGAAAATTTAAAGTGATTCAAACAATAATTAAAACTTAATATATATAGCACAGTCTTGAAACACAAAGATTTAAGTGAAAAAGAAAATAAACCACCACATAAATCTCAACCTATAAGTAATGATTCTGTAGAGAAGGATTTTTATAAAAATTCATTATAATTTTGTTTAAGCCCTGCAAAACATTGTGATACTTAATTCGTTTTATTTACCCACCTAATGCATTAGAATGTATGCTTGATTGTGTCATGTGTTGTCAAGAATCATCATAGATAAATTCATTTGTAATCAACATGTCAAGAAAGTACTTTGAAGTAAAAAGTTACACATATATATATGGCAAGATATTTTAAATAAAAAAATATTTTACTTTTATATGCTCCGTATGACAGATCCTTATAAGACTGTAAAATGTGACACATCAATTGCAAGAAATAACTAGAATAGTCAGGGAGAGCATTTATAAATTCTTCCATTTCAATTAGACAAGAATTCACTGCTAATGTACTCTGTAAAAATACATATTACATAAACGTAAATACACATATATATAATTAAATAACAATCATATATATTTCCACAAAGTTAAAAAAAAAGCTAAACTTAAATTTCATACTTTTAAGACTGGTGTTTTGGCCTCATATAATTTATATTCTTCAGGATCTATAACAGGCTGCCACGTTTCTAAACCTTTAAATATTCATGAAAAATTATTCTCAAGCAAATATTACAAATTTAACATGTACAATTCAATAACTTGGTTAAAAAATTTCAGAACAACATACTAGTTGTAATTCTTTCCAGTAACCTGTTACTCTCAACACTGACTTGATCCAAAAATACTTTGACACAATCAATAAGGAAAGAATGTAATGGACAATTTCTAAAAATAAAAGAAAACAAAAATGTGATTTCTAAAAGCATTATTAATAATGCAAAAATAATGCTGAAAGATAGAATTTTGGCTATAAAGTAAATAATACTAGAAGAGTAACTAAAATGAGCTATGCATGCATAACTATAGCAATGTCTCTATAAAATAAGCTAGTATATACTACTTTTCAATATAATCTTGAATAATATGATAAAAATTTATTTTGTTACATTTGTAGTATATATTGTGAGTCATTATATTAGTTTTTGTTGATGCCCATGACAAGTATTAGTTAATACAATGAAAAAATGGATTTTAAAAATATAGTCGGACCTCCAAATAATTAACCTCTATATTGTGAATTTTTCTTGGAAGCAAGAACATTTTACTATTTTCTTCATAAAATAACCTCAAACCTTCATAAAATAATAGAGAAGAGCATTTTCTATTTAACAAACTTTTTCTCTCTTGTGATTTGATTTTTCCTTCTTATTTTTAAAATATATTTCAGGACATTTTTCAAATTATTCACTTTTTTAGTACATTTTATGGTGTTCCATGACCTTGAACTGGTTTTACCCAGTGTTTAACTCACATACAGCAATACAATTGCAGTAATTTTTCAAAGAACTCAAATAAAATTAACAGATTTTATCAGTAATTAAATTTAGGGAAGCATGTAATGGTTTATGATTAAAATACCTGGTTAAAAAATAATGTATGTTTAAAATTACTTGTAGGTTTTAAATTAGAAAATTTCATTAAAAAGTTGATCAATTTTAATATAAAATTATTCTTTAAAGTTGAAAATATAGTGTATTCCAGGATAATGTTTTTTTTTGTTTTCCTTGCAGATTTCTCTTTGACAGGTAAGATATATAAAAAAAATAATAATGAATTTGCAAAAATACGTGAATAATTACTTTTTAAAAATAATATATAGTGTTTATGAATTTAAAATTTATTTTATGGGGTTTCTAAAGCATATTAAAAGATGAATTTCTATGTAGAACATTTTTCACATAAACTTTTTTTTTTGAAGGCGGGGGGATTTAGCGATTTTGTTAAATAGAAGTCCAACTGTATCTTAATTTAAAAAATAATTGGGAACTTCTTAAATTTTTATCTATTTATATTGAAATTATTAGTACCACATTGAAATTTTCATTACAGATATATTTAGCTAGACTTTTCCAAATCAGAAAACATACAGCCAAATGAGAAATCTAACAAACTATATGAGATTACAAATATAAATACCAATAATTATATTTTAAGTAATGTTTTTACATGGTTTTAACTTTTCAGCAATGAAATTCTGAATGTAATACATTCTCTTTAGTAATAATAGACACAAAATAATTGCATAATCTTTTCTTATTATATGATTTTTTTGTTTATGTAAAGAAAATTATATATAGTCTGTGTTATAAAATTATCACAATATGAGCTAATAAAAATTTTTTAAAAATATATTAAAATCCTCTGGAGAGTTGAGCTGCTAATTTTAAATTTATTTTATGGAACATAAAATAACAAATGGTATTAATACAACTCAATTAGCAAATTATTATTAGAGAAATGATAAATAAAATTTGACCTTGTAAGTGTTATTAAAACACAAAACTACATCAAGGAATTTATACCCAGTAATATGTAATCAATTTTATTTGCCCATTGTGAACTAATCTAGCGTAACTACTGATTGGTAAAATATGTAAAATCAATATGATATTCCCCTATTGCCTCCCAAAACTTACATACCTTAAATATTATTGCATAACAGACAAAGAAAATTTATGCAGAAAGCTTCACAGATGAATTAAATCTCACAAATATTATCAAGTTGGAAAATTTTTATATAGGCAAAAGATTGAATATCCCATTTTCAAGAATTGCATGAATTTATTCATAATGGTTCAACCCTTACTACGCAATATATGCACTATGGATGGATGTTGACACTTTGTGAATGGAAGTAGCATGGTTAAATAGAGGCAAAATGTTGAAAATATACTATGATTTGTAAAATGAAATTAAATCATTCGTATAATTTAAAAGGAATTTGTACCAGAACTGTATGATTAACACTGACTCATGAATTCTTTTAAGAAAAACAATTAACATGTTTCCAATTATAACAGCATTCAAAATTAAATTGAATGCAATTTAGAACCATGCCAATTTAAAATAAAAGCAAATAATTTTACTTTAAAGAATAGAGCATAAGCATTGTTCCACTGAACAGTAAAGAATATAAAGTCTTGGCCTTTTGATTTGATATATAAATCTGAGAAAAAGTTAGAAGATTTCTGGTGGAAATTATTATACAAAAGATTGATTTCCATTTTTAATAATATAAAAATGATAAACCATCTCTAACTTACATATATTTCTGTTGTTATTATTTAAATGAATCTCCCATCACAACTACCTTGATATTCAACTCAATGAAAAATCAGATCATGTGTTTCTTCATACACACACAGTATTTAACTCCAATAAAATATATCTTTGTGAAGAGAAAACCTTTCTCACTACCCACACACACACATACACACAATAATGCCTTAATTACACCATTCCAATATAGAAGCACCTGCGTTTTTAAGCAATTATTTTCAAAAATCAAATATTTAAAAAATAAAACTACAACCATTTCCATAAAAAATATAGCATCTCAGAAGCATTGTCAAATATCTAAATAATGATATGTTCATGTAAAAAAAATAGATATAGTTAGCATATTTAAATAATTCAAACTGAATTATTATATTTGCTTATCATTTATTGTTGGTGTGTACTTTTTTTTTGTGAAGCCTAAAAAAATAATCTTTTGTTGCAGTCAGAGAAGCTAATAAGACATATTCCTGTTTCAAACCTTTTACATTTATATTTAATAAAATATTTAATGCAAAAATTATGATTTTTCTTTAAACATTTGTCATAACTAGTTTAACATACACACACAAATTAATTTCATATTTCTAAGTATTTGTCACTTAAGACTGTCAAAGAAATTCAACAAAATGCGAAATCATTGAAAACTAAGAACCAAGATGTTTTAATATTTGAAAATCAAAAATGTCTACACACACACAAATATATTTAATGAAATAATTCCTCTTTTGAAGCATGTAATATAAAAACATTGTTTATGGTTGTTTGCATAAAATCTATTAAAATCTATATAGACTTAACATATTGCAATATGGTGATAGTATTCATTTATAAAAACAATGGGTTCACTTTATGAATAAAATGAGGTAAGTATTAGCGAACAAAGAGTTGAATAGAGTCAACCAGGTCTATAAATTAAGAATTTCCACCAAAAAAGTCTTCTAAATAACTTAAAAACACACACACAAAAAAACTTATACATAATGATAAGTATTAACTGTATGAAAAAGAATAAGAGGTAAAAATAAATAACTAAAAGAAAAAACAAATGAGGCTTTTAATTAAAACTCAGAAATAGTTATCTTCTTAGTAATCCCACAAAATACAATGGTGAGAACAATAATCAATAAAAATGTATGAAAACAAATGCTTTTCATATAGAGGAATATTAAGATTTTTATAACATAGAAAAAAGCTAATTTTAGTCAAAACTTATCAAAATTAATTTTAAAATTTAATGTTATTGAATATATAAAATTAAGAGTAAAATATATATTATTAAAAAATAATTTTAAATAAAAAAATTTAATTAGTACTTAGAAAGCCAATATACTTCATAAATATTTCAATTACTTTTACTTTTAGAGTGGTAATACATTTAGCACTAATTTAAGCAATTTATTAATATCATGTGATACTTTATTCTTTTAAGTGTTAACTTGAAATAAGAAATTACCCAGATTCCAATTGGAGGGCTTCTTCAATATCTGTAATAAACTTTCGTAGAGTTTTATAAATTACTAAAATATGAAAGGAAAAAAAAATGTTAGTAATAATTCATTCTTGTGATCTTCAAATATGTTGAATTAAGAGTAGTTAATTTAAACAGGAAGTAAAAGCTTACATATAATATTTTTGACTGAAGGTTGACACACCAAAATTTGTCTATCCCCAGATTCCACAGAATCCAGTTCTCCCTAAAAAACATTTTAAAGTACATTTAACATTTTTAAAAATATATTAATCTTTACAAAAACTAAATAAGAACATAAAAGGATTCAAAAGGAAGCTTTCTGTCCTTTTTTTAAAAAAACTAATATCTGAGTAATGTAAGTCAAATGTTGTATGTCTATTCTGTAAGCTAAATCTAATATATTTTTCAATTTCCTTCAGTTTTCTCACTATTTTGGACATAGAATATTTCTACCAAATCTAGTTCAGTACAACAAGGATTGTTCCCATGTTGTGAACTCATTTGCCCTAGATGAGACACATCTCCTAGACAAGATCTTTGACAAGTCTTGTCAAAACTTCAGTTTTGAAATGTTTAATGACAACAGGTTTGGCTTTTTCTTTTCTTTTTTTGAAAGTTTTGTCATGCATTATTCCACAAAATATATCTTGTTTTAATTTGGAAAGCATCGCTGTTTTAATTGGAGTGGTGACTAAAAAGTTTTTAGTAAAAATAACAATATTCATTTTCTATTCTAAATTTGATTTAATATTTTAGTGAAACATCTCTAATTCTAAAGAATGGGCACACTTTTCTTTAATAAGAGTGACAATGCTAAAACCAATAAAATAAATCAATAATATAGCATCAATTTATAGAAGAAACATGTACAGAACATGTACATTAATATTTAAGCTGTAGAAAACAGTCTTAATTTCGATTTTACAAAAATTATGAGGTTCCCTATTTTGACTTTTAAAAAACTATTAATTTTAACTAAAAATTCTGTATTTGAAAGAAAGAGAATCTACCTTTTCTTTCATTGAATCTTTCTGTTCTTGAAGATAAGTTTTCTTGTTAATAGCATGTGACGAACTATCAAACTTGAAAAGAGATTGCTGTAAAAGAATTCAAACATAATCAAATCTCAAAAATATAAGTAGTTATTTATTGACTATAAATAAATGAAGTGAAAATAAAAAAAATCAACTAAAAGAACCAATGTATCTTTTCCCCCAAAATATTATTTTTTTTAAGTTGCTTAAAATATATGAATGCTGTGATTTAAAACTATGTAAAATTATTTTGAAAGTTATTAGAAATAATTATATTTCAAGGGGGAAAAAGCTCAAAAAGTTAGCAATACATAAAAATAAATAAATAATTAAATGAATAAAAAGCTAGATTTTATAAGTAAAAACAAGCATTTAAAACAATTTTGATTCTATATTATAAGTATGAAGTAAGTAAGATTTTATAAGTATGTTTAAGTTACTACACACAACTACCTTTTTTTAAATTTGTTTTTACATTTTAAAAATAAATCTGTTAATCCATTATTTGCAGTAGCAATGCTTATTTTATTTAGAAGAAATAATAAGAACTTACACATTATTTTTCACTTTTTTTTAAACAGTATTTTTCTGCAGGTAACCAAATCTAACAGATTAAATGGCTTCCCATAACAAGGATTGTATTTCTTCTCTCAGGAATTTAATTTTAACTGCTTTTATGTAAATTAAAAAATCCAAATTTTTGTATGAATCAATAAAACAGTTTCAGAATTAGTTTGTTTTAAGAATAAAGGCATAATTGAAGTTCTTGCAGCTAAAGACAGAAAAAGTCACATAGAAATTCATAAGAATGCAAGATGTTAATTTCTTATGTTCTATCTATTCTGTTAATTTTCTTAATGTGTACATTTGTAATATGTTTAATGTTATCATTTTGATATTTGAATTAAAACTAAGAAAAACTTATATCTATTGATTACTTTACTTTATCACAAATGGGACATCTCCTAATTTGTTGGGAAGTTTTTTCAAAGTTAGAGCATTTATTAGTTTAGTTCCCTACACTTTTTCGCTTTTCAAACAAATTTTTATATTGGTTTTCTGTTTTCTGAATACAATATATTATTTATTTTTTTTAAAATATTCATGAACAATTTTAACCTAAAATTCTATTTTGTGTTTGCCAATATTTTGTGTGTTTAAGGAGACTGATACACTACTTTTTATTAATTTGGTTTTTGGTACTTATATACAGGGTGTCCCCAAATGCCACGTACAAACTTGGAGAAGAGGTAAATAACATCCTGAGAAGCCATAATTACATAGGAAAGCATGGGCGGAAAGCGATAGGTGGCTCTATATGCGAACTTGCAAGGTTGGCATGTGTGGTTTCCTCATTTCAGACATGGACAGCATGCAATGAACATGAATCGTTATATGAACGCCGAGTTGGTGGATATTAACTTCATCTACTGTCTAGCCAATGGAAATGGAAGTACTGCTGTTGGATTGCATGAGGAAAGACATCCGACGAGGATGCAACCAAATCATCAAGCATTCACTCAAGCGTATCAGAACCTAGCAGAACACGGATCTTTCAGAAGCATGATTAAAGGTACTGGGCGGCCACAAACAGCACGAATACCCATATTTAAAAGGGCGTTTTGCATGCTATGGACTGAAATCCTGGTACCAGTGTAAGGGCTCTTGCTATTGTAAATGAAAGATCTCAAACAACTGTCCATCATATACTGCAGAACGAAGAATTACATCTGTTTCATGTACAGAGAGTGCATTTATTACAGCCAGATGATCATCCACGACGTGTCGAATTTGCACAGAGGCTTGTTCGCTAATGTTCGGGAGACATGCAAGTTGCCAGTTCCATGTTGTTCCATGATGAAGCAATCTTTTCATGTGAAGATGTTTAATACACACAACATGCATATGTGGGCCTTAAACAACTCACACAACACCCGACCATGAGCCGCACAACAACGCTTCACTGTTAATATGTGGGCAAGTATCGTGGGGGACAGTTTACTTGGCCCTCACAACCTACAACCTTGACTGGACTCTGACAAGTATCTCATCATTCTACAAGAGGTACTTCCAAAACTGCTTACTGTTGTCCCTGCATTTCCAAACAGGTGTATTGGGCATGGTGGTCCTATTGCTTGGCCTCCTAAGTCCTCTGATTTATTTCCTCTGGAGTTTTTCCAGGGGTATCATGAATTCACCCTTCAATTCTGAAATGAACCTAGTGGCGAGAATATCCATTGCTGCTTCTACAATCCCTGAAATGCCCAGTATTTTTTAAAATGTCTGCCAATCCATGTTGTGCATGCATACAAGCCAATGGCCCCAATTTCAAATACCTCCTGAGATGCTTTTTGTTTATTATTATTTTCTTTGCATAATAAAGTGTTTTACACTACATTTTGTGTTGTGACCTTACAGTCTTTATGTCTCTTTATCTCATTTGCCACCCATGATTTTCTATATAATTATAGCTCCTCAAGAGGTTCTCTACTTCTCCTCCAAGTTTATACATGGCAATCGGGGACACCATGTATTATGAATTAATTTTTCAGAATTTTTAAATTTATTAGATATTTCTACAAAAGATGATTACTGTTTTATAACACTTTTATATTTTTAGAAATTTTTCCAAAGATAAATAAACTTTTTTCTTCAATTTCAATTTAGCAATATAAGAAAAATATGGGAAAAGTTGGCATCCTGAAACTATGTTAGTCCCAAGTCTGAGAGCTTGCAATTGTATTTGTGTTGTATATTACTTTGATCTTTATTACTTTACTATGTATTTACATCTTGTTCAGCATTAAATTAGAATTTTATCTAGTAGCAATTTAGCATATATATATATATATAATTTTTATATACCAAATGAATAGCATTCAAAAAATTATAATAATCAGAATATTACTTTTTTTGTTCGTGTCACAGTTTTCCGTAAAAAAAATGATGAAATGTCTGAAAAAGCAGTTGGGACTTTAGCAAATGCTGCAGTAGTACGATGAGTAACAGCAGAATGAAAGTCAAGATAATCAGCAACAAAGAGTTCAACCTAAAAATTAGAAACAATCCAAGACATAAATATTAATATCATTGTTCAAAGGAATTTAATTTGTTAGGATTTTAAATTCTAAACACTTGAAATATAATAAATATATAATACGGTTTCAAATATACTTTATATTAAAGAGTATTAATTTAAATCCAATTTATAATAAAATAATCAATATGTTTAAGAATGAAATTATCAGTTTTTTAAAAAATTTTCTATTATTAACATGTTTATGCAGTATCTATATAATATTATGCAAAATGATGAAACAAATAGAAAAGAGTGAACATAACAATGTTAAATTAAACAGTTTAGTTTTTACTGAACAATTGCAAATGTATTGATTTCAAATATTTTCTAAGGCTCTCTTCACTTGAAACAGAATATAATGGGGGAAACTCAATTTTTCATCAATTACAGTATTATGTTGAATTGCATTATTAAAGCAGAAAATAGATCAGAATCATACATTCACTGTTTATAAAAGTATCATATAAATAATGCTTATAAAAATGATTTATTTTTTTAATGCTGCAAAAAATTTAATTTTTCTCCACCACAAATTACACAGTTTTCCCAGGTAAACAAACCATAATGAAAATTGTCATATGGATATGTACAATGGATAAAATTTCAGAGTTTTACTAAATGTTTTCTAGGGTATATTTTGTCTAGGATCACAGATTTTTTTCAAAGCTACTAAAAATTTCATACATTTAATTATAGCCTCTATCTGGAGGAAATAGTTTCATCTAATCAAACCAGCACTTTAAGTAAAAAAGAAATTTATTACACTTACAGTGGCTTGTAATTTAGAATAGATGTCAGCTATTTCATATTGCTGAGTAACATCTGGTAGAGCCTTTGTCATCTAAAGGAAAAAAAAATATTCATACAAAAATAATATTCATAACCATAATATTTTTATGGTATCAGTTTACTTTTTAAATTTTTAAACCCAAGATTTTTTTCCTTTTCAATTCTCTAATAGTTATAAATTTTTTTTTAGTTTGATATATTGTTACATTAATTTTTATTAGAAAGTTTAATACATTATTAGTACATAAATGAGATCGTACAACTTACTTGGCTCAGAATTTCAATAAATTTCATTTCATTAAGAAAGAATTATTTCAAAGTTTCTACAGAAAATATTTGATATTATAACTAACAAGATATCAAAAAAAAAAAAAAAAAAACCTTTTTTACAATGCCATAACAATTATAAATTAAATTTGAATATGTACATGAAATCAATAGAATATTTTAAATGTATATTTAACACAGAATTTATACTTACTGCAATTCGTTCAAGGTTATCCAAAAATGCATAATGATTCACAGCAACTTGCCGAAATTGATTTAAGATTGAATTCAGTAAATCAAGAAGAAAATGTGGATGTGGATTTTTAATTTGGACTCCTGAGAACAGAGGTTGTACTTCACAAGCATATGATGTGTTTTGAGGAATCATGCCATACATAACTTCTGTAGAGTTGCGAACTATTTTCATGAGTTCTTTGGAACAATTTTCTTTAAGTATCTAAGAAGTAAATAGTTTTTATATAAAAGTGAAACTATATAGAAGTGTAGAAATTTGCTCTTCAAAAACAATATTTTCACATTAATATTTTCAGTCAAATATTAACAATCTATCCTAACAGATGTATTGAAATCAGCAATGATATTGAGATAACCATTCTTCTAATTTTTTTGTGTGCTTATTTTAGATGTAACCTTTGGAACAAATGTAGTTTCCTCTTCTTGACAACATTTTTGATTTAGTGACCTAGTTTAATCATTAACTTCTTTGTTATTTTCTTTGCCATATATTTTGAAAATTTTATTTAAAGTCAACAAGAGAAAAAAATTCTACAAAGATTAATGTTAGAAATAGTAATTATTCACTAACAGAAATTTTCAAATTATAAGCTTACAGCCAATTGTGTACATAGTATTTTCAGATGTGCAAAAAGTTATTAAAAAAAAGACAAAGTAAAAAAGAACCTCGCAAAATACATAAAGGAAAAAATATATACAAATTCTGGAAGTAACCATGTATAAAATGTCAGTCAAGAATCCTCTTCTCTATAACAAACTAAGCATTAAAGAACCAAAAAAAAAAAAAAAAAAAATTAAAAAAATGAAGTAATGAGAAACAGATTTGCACCAAATTTTCCCTTTACGCATTGTATGCTTCCCATCTTAAAATTTATGGAACAAGTTCTTTTCAAAATTCAAAGGTATTTGTCTTTGATAAGAAAAATAAAGAAACAAGAATAATAAATCTTACTAATATTCCATTTTTTTTCTAAAGAGGTCTAATGAGAATGCCAAAGCTTCTTTGTGCCAAAATTTTTTCCCACAAAATTAAAGAAAATGCATCATCAGTGCTAAATACAAAAGATATTTTTAAAAACTAAGAAATTTTTTTTAAAAAAAACCTTGACAATGGCAACTTTTTTAGTGATCTGTACATTAATAGATAGAAAACACAAAACAGAAAACCCCAAAAGAATAATGAAAATAATTATTAATTAACACACATGTGATTTGACAGTTTTAGTCCCATGCCAGGATTAACACAAATGTATATACTCATCCTATTCGAAACTCACCATATCAGAAATGATCCCAAAAGAAAAAAGAAAAAAAATTACATTAGCACTTGATGTTTGCATTAATGCCAGTATTGCAATTTCTGTATTTATAATAAAAAATAAGAGCTGCATTTCTAAACATATGCTTCTCAATTTTATTACTTAATTTTTTTTAAAAAATTGTATATAATACATACTTTTAGATTAATTTTTGTAGTACATAAAATACAAAACAATGAAAATTTACAATAAGAATTTTTTTTCACTCACAAAATATAGCATATAAAATTGAAACAGAAACTGCTCATGCAATAAAATAAATTTATAAACTTCTATAAGAAGTATAAGTATAAATAACTTTAGTCAAAATGAATGCTATGTTGTAATAATATAATAAATGACTTTAAAAAATTAAAATAATATTTTTTAAGTAAAAGTAAGAAAGTTTTATTAAGAAAAATAATTCAAAACCATTACAAGTCTAATAAATAATTCAATTTTTTTTTACTTAAATATAAAGAATTAATTTCTAAATATTTACCTCAACAGTTTCTGAGAGACTGTCTAATAAAGCAATGCATTTTAAAATGATAGCAATTTGTTGATAATTGATATCAGCTGAAAAATCACAACAGGTTCCCTCTGCTGGTAATTTTATCATATATCGATTATAAGTAAAAGTTTCTAAACAAAACAAATGATCATTATTAGATACCAAGTAATCATTTCAACTATACTGAAACATTCAAAAGTGAAGAGCTATAATAAAACAACAAAAACATAATTTAGAAAAAACAGTGCACACCTTCATAGCTTTTTGATTTAGGATCTAAGTCAGACTTTTTATGCAAAAATATGTTTTCTGGTGTCATGTAAAGATGTTTATGGATTTCTTGTACCAATTTTTCATGCAATTTCTAAAATAAACAAAATATATATAAATAAATATTAATAAAAATAATAATTATTAAAAATGAACATATATTCAAACTCTTAAGCAAAAAAACATCAGGAGAAACAGATAATAGAAAAGTAATAATAATTAAAGAAATAACTAATTTAAAAGTGTCAGCAGAGTTCACAACATAATTTAAACATCTGTTACACTAAAAATACACTGCTTCAAATTAAAGCAATAGGTAATAATCATGCATGAAAATAATGTTATTACAAAAATGCTGTATTTTCTAAAAATGCAAAAATCATGGTAAGTTAAAATATGTTCATAGAATTATAGGAAATGGAAATAAAATGAAGATAGATATTTCTGTATATGAAACAAATTGACTAAGCTTACATACATATAAAAAAAAAGCATAAACTTATCTAATGTTTATCAATAATGATTAGTTTGGATATACATATGATTCAATACCAAATTTAACTTTTAGCAAAAATTATAAAAATTAATTTCACTGAACAACTCATACACATTATGAAACTATGATCCAAGAGTTCATTCTTTAATGTAAAAAACTAACAATGGCTTTCATATAATAGCATTCTAAACTAAAATTTTTGAAAGTTTATCAGTACAGGAAATAAATAATATCAATGTAAGAAAATATATCATTTTTTACTTAAAAATTGCTATAATGTCCTTTATAATTTGTATACTGAAATCAATACTTATTTTAACTGAATATATATTTATACATGGATTTGATTTTTAAATACCAGTTATATGTAAAAGCATATATCAGAATTTATATTACGGCAAAACAAATGCATACAGCCAAACAAACAGAAGAGATTCACTTTTTAATAAATGATAAAATTTTAATATTATATTTATGTTAATATGAATAAGAAACTTTTAATCATTAAAAAATCAAATTTTAAAATTTATTTTGTTATTTATATTACTTAAAGAAAACTATACAATGTTGCACTTAGTTTAAGAATAATTTAAACAAAAAAAAAAAAAAAAAAAAATTAATGCACATAAAGATATCTATGTAACACTGTTATTATGAATGGACATGTAACCACATATTCTCAGATAAAAATAGTATTTTTAAAATAAAATAATTCTTCATAGAAAGGATATTCAAAAAATCTTTTACATAATTCTTAACAAGATTATATATCCAATAAAACTTTTTTTTAAAAAAAATCAAACTATAAAGGACAATATTGTACATTGTATTGCAAAGACAATCTTTAAAAATGCTTCATTAAACTTACTATCTACTTTAGATTTGAAATAAGAAACATTTATCTTAATTTTTGAAAGAAAAAATAAGTTTAAAAAAATAAAAATAAATTGTAAATGAATTTTAGAATTTTTTGGTAAACTTCTTAAATTAAGCTTAAGAAATTCTCATGCAATAAACAGTGGACCACAAAAGTGTTCATACACTTACAATTTCCAATAAAATTTAATGTTTTTGACTAATAAAAATTAATATATTAGAATTGTAATTTTTTTAAGATAGCAACTTGTTCTTAATGAAATGACTTAAATTTTTTAAAAATAGTATAACTATTTTTAAAAAAAATTAATCAAAAAGCTACTAAAAAATTACGCCACAAAAGTCTTCGTACACTTAACAAAAATCTCAACATGGCTTTAAATACTGTATTTCTTTCTTAATTTAGTACTTAGTAGGATATCTTTTAGTGTCCATAACTTTTAAACGTCTTATTATAGATTTAATCAGTTTTTTGTAAGTTGTGCATCAATTTTCGACCATTCTTCTATGATTATTGTTATTACTTCCCATTATGTGTTTATATGTCATGTGTTTTCTTTTTTTTTTTTAAATTAAATTCTTACCAAATATGTTCTACTGGGCTAAATAAAGTGATTTAGGAGGTGTTTTCAGAATTTGGGGACAGTTATAAAGACATAAGCGGCATACATTGAGAGCAGTGTGCTTGGCGTCATTATCCTGTTAAAAAAATGAAGTCATCTCCAATATTCATATTTTAGTCAGATAATTCCAAATTTCCCTTTAAAATATTTAAATAGAACTCATGTTTCAGAATACCAAATTACCTAATTCTGAGGCCGATTTACACCCCGCCCCCCGCGAGAACACTTTCACCTCCATGGTTTATTGATCCAACTAGATTCCTGGGATTAAGTTTCAAAAATTACAAAATTGGCAGCAAATTGATTGGGATGACAGAAAATTCAACATTTTTGGTTCTGATGGGCATATAATAGCTTGTAAATGAAAAAATGAGGAATTTAGTCCCATGAATTTATGTGGAACAAGAACTCTTCTACTCCATGCTGAACCATGGAGGTGGAGGTGTTGTTCCGTGGGGGTGTAAATCGGCCTCAGAATTAGGTAATTTGGTATTTTTGATGGTATTCTGAATCATGAGCTCTATTTAAATATTTTAAAGAGAAATTTTAAATTATCCGCCCAAAATTTGGATATAGGAGACGACTTCATTTTTTAACAGTAAAATGACTCCAAGTGCACTGCTCTCGATGTATGTGCTGATGTCTCTATAACTGTTCCCAAATTCTGAAAACACCTCCTAAATCACTTTATTTAGCCCAGTAGAACATATTTGGTAAGAATTTGACTTTTTTTTCAAAAAAAAGAAAACATGACATACAAACACATAATGTGAAGTAAAAACATTAATCGTAGAAGAATGGTCGAAAATCGATGCACAACTTACAAAAACTTATTAAATCAATACCAAGAGGTTTAAAAGTTCTTATGGACACTAAAAGATATCCTACTTACTAAATTAAGAAATAAATACAGTATTTAAAGCTAATGTTGAGATTTTTGTTAAGTGTACGAAGACTTTTGTGGTGTAATTTTTTAGTAGCTTTTTGATTATTAATTTTTTTAAAAAATAGTTATACTATTTTTAAAAAATTGATTATGTTATTCCATTAAGAACAAGTTGCAGATATCATAAATAAAATTCCAATTCCAATATATTAATTTTTATTAGTCGAAAACATTAAATTTTAATGTAAATTGCAAGTGTATGACACTTTTGTTGTCCACTGTATGTGTGTTTCTCTGTGAGTAACTCATAAAAATTTTCTTTTGACATTTGTTGTTCAAGAAAATATCTTATATTTATAAATACTGAAATGTAACATTTATTCAATCAATCACAATATAGTAAACTATTATTTGATAATTTCAACTAATACAACTAATTTTATATAAATTAAATAAGTTATTTTTTTATTACATATTTCTAACTAAGATTCACAATAAACTTAAATAATACAATTAACAATACTGTGTATGAAGATCAAAGTGTAAGTATATTTAGGATTTTAAAACAGCTTTTAGATATAAAAATACACAGCATTTGCATTATAATACAATATTATTTGAATAATTATAATTTTCTGATTACATACTTTCCTTAAAGTAATAAGTTCTGATTTTAAATCTTTCAATCCTTCCACACCAGCTAATTTGCCATTCATCAGATTAACTTTAAAGAAAGAGAAAGCATTTAAAATATGAAGAGATCTGACTTTATTTTTATAAAAAGAGTTTATTATACATTTATCATACTGATGAATCAAATTGCTTTCCATGCAAAGAAAAATTGTCATATGTATTAAAATAAATATTTCATTCAAACCAAACACAATTTACACTAATAAATTACATATCATCCGTTTTCTTTGAAAGTCCATATTATATTATATGGAGATATTTACCACTTTCAAAGTAACTATATTTGTAATTTCATTAACTACACAAATTTATATTGACAAAATGATGAAAACTTTGAAGGATTTTTTGGGAAACTGTTCAAAGATAAAAAGCTCATAGCAGATTGCATTCAACCTCATAATTAACTAACTTTTTGTCAAAAATGAACTAACACCACTTTAAAAAAAAAAAAACTCATATGGGCATTGAGTATTAAACTAAACTTGTTAAATATACATAACATAAAATCCTTTTATTTACATATACATTTATGAACTAATATCCAAAAATGTTAATCTTTTTAATTTCTATGTATATGATTAAAGATATCTCAAAATTTGAGTACTGAAACATTTCATTTTATTATCAACTCGAATATTGATGAATTAAATATAATTATGAAATTAACCATGCAAGTTAATTAACATATTTTATTTTGTAAATTTTATCTCAAAAATATTGCTTTTTTCACTAAATTTTTAATAAATTAGTTTTTTTGAGAAATTTTATATGGTACTATTGAGTATTACTCCTGAATCAATCTTTGTACACAGATACATGAAACAGATAAAAAAAATGCAAACTTTAAAACAATTAAATAATAGAACATTTAAAATAACATTTTAAAATAAATATAAATAATTTCAGAAATGTGACTATACGTGATGAAACTAGAAGTTCAGTTGCTTTCAGAAACTGTTCCTCTTTCAAATATGCTTCAACATTTCCATGTACTTGATTCAAGTCATTACTGAAAATTAAGAAACCATTAAACATCTACACAAACATAAATACATTAAAAAATTTCATACAAGTAAATTTAAATTTGCTTACATTTCTCTTAACATGTTAATAACTTCACGATGTTCCACTGATTCAGCTCGAAGTCTTCGAATTTCGTCACGTTTACATTCCAAAAGTTTTTTGCAAGCTGAAAGTTTTTCTGTCACTAATCGACAGCCTGTTCTACTACCTATAAATAACATAATTATAGCAATATTAAAGAAAATCCAAAGAGATATTTTTAAAAAGTACTGGTTGGATTGTTTTTCTACTTACTATTGATTTTTGCAGATATTTTACTAAATGATTCCATGGTGACAGAGAGCTCTTCTCTGTGTGCTAGAAAAGGAAAAAATTACAATATAAGATCCAAAATATTTAACTGAGAAAATGATTAATAAAATTAAAATAATACAGAAAATTAGTACATAAAACAATAATATAAAAAATGTCTGTTAATAAACAAGAAAATACTTTAAAATTATTAAGATTACAAAATATAAAAATTTTATTTTGGCAATAAAAGTTTTTTTCACATCTTTTACTATTTTTATTCTTTTCCTAGATATCAAAACTACTATTGGAAGCAAATGAAGTTTAAATTGCAAATGTCTATAAATTGATAATTTATAGAATAGAATATGAATTAAGAAAAATCCCATAGAAATAGTTCTTTAAAATTTTACTGCAGTGGAAGAAAAAAATATATTATTTAGCTTAATAAACTTTAAAAAAAAATTCCAAAATAAATCAATTAAATGAGAGCAAGAGCACAATAGATATATGTGATAGTTTTTAATCATTAAGATCTCTTATAAGCTTATAATTTTTAGTAACTTGAGCAACTACCAAAAAATTGTCTAGCCAACTTGATGGTTCCCAGGGCAGTTCTATTCATGAATACTAATAAAGAGCCTTTTATAATTAAAAGAGGAAATTTCATCTATATGATTTAACTCAAACTACAGTTGATAGATATTAATTAGTTGTAATTTCATAATTTCAATGAAAATTTATTTGTTTATTTACAGTTCTGTTAAAATTCTTATAGCTAACAATTTAAATTTACTTATAACTTTGAGCACTGTATTTTTTGAAGCCTGGTTATTTAGAAAATATAATACAGTAGAATACAATTTTTTTATTTTATATTGTTCATTGAAATGTTAAAATTCTGAAGAAATTTATTTAATTAACAGCATTTGGAAAGCTTCAATGTCTTGTTACAATTTTAATTTATGTATAAATATGTGTATAACACATTAAAAAAATCTCATTTTCAAACTAACCTGATATAAGCTCCACAAGTCTACCATCACAAGTATCAAAATCTTTTTTAAGTTCCAACATTTTTCGTTTTCGGTCGTCATTGTTTTTACTGAAAAAAATAAATAAATAAAACACTAAAAAATTTAAAAATTATTAAAAAAAAATAAATTTGTTTCATTAAATTTTGGTTTTAAAATTACGAGGGAAAAGTCAGGTATTTTCAGAAAAATATCAATCTTCATTCCATGGGAAATAAAATTAGAAAAACAGACATTTTTCTGTACTCATTGGTTATAGGAACCCTGGTTTTGCAATTGCAGTTCTGTGTTGCCACCAACAAAAATATTAGTGATATTATCAGTATACAGTTGTTTTCAAATTAAAACCCATCTGTCATCAACACAACAACATGTCAACACAAGAAGTAATTACATCAGCTCAACAATAAATAAAGTGCAAGATTTTTGTAAATGGAATTCTAGATCCTGAGAATCAATGAATCTCACATAAACCAAGAAACGTGCTGATATCGAACAACGTTAAATCTCTAGCAGCAATTACTTCCATCCATATGTCATGAATGTTTGATCCAAAAGAATACAACAGTAAAATTTAATTCTATTGATAAATGCTTTTTGCATCTTTTTAGTTTGTCCATAAATTACAGATTTTTAATCATTGTAGAAAATTATAGAAAAAAATCAAGATAACTGTATAACAGAAAAAATGGTACCAAATTCAAAATATCCACTATCAACAGATAAATAACATTTAAAAATAGCCTCATCTATTTATAACATCAGTAAATGATATAAGACAAAATGTGGTATGTTTTTTTACATGCTGCCTTATTTAGCTTCTTGTCTTAAAATCCATAAGTACCCATTTCTCATTAATAAAATGAAAAAAGTTAACAATGTGATCAAAATAATTAATACAAATACATAAACAAATGCATATAATGTTTTAACTGCAGTAAATTAGAAAATAAGAAAAAGTATTCATGATGCATAATGTGCTCAAGCCAAAGTAATTTTTGATTGATATAATTAAGGTGTATTTCTATTTTTCTTACATTCAAGAAAATAATTTGAAATTGTGATTATGATAGCATCAATTTTCACTTCTTATTTTAGAAAATTTTTGTAATTTAACTCTGTCAATCCTTTCGATATCGAACAATATTCTTTGGCCTTTTTTGCATATGTGTTCGAATTAACTATAAAACTATTTTAACTGGAAGCATAGTAGCTGAGTGGTTTGTCATGCTTCCACACCACAGGTACAAGGTTCAAATCCCAGGCTGGGTAAGGTTAACTTAGCTTTTCATCCCTTCAGTGGGTGGATAAATGAGTACCAAGCTTGCTTTGGGAACTTAACACAGGGGGTTTCACATCAAACTGACCACCTGACTTGAACATCTGCTCATGCACCTCAGGGCCCAAGGTCGAATATACTGAGTTGGGCACAGTAGGCCTTGGCCCTTATGAATTGTTGCGCCAATGAGTTAAGTTATTATTTTAACTACTGCATAAATATAGAGGGCAAAATCTTTTTTTTTTTTCATATTGAAAAACATTCCATATAAACATTTTTTTCAAATAAACATTTTTTTTCTTTTGAATTTTTTTCCTATAAAACTTTTTTTCTTTTTGGTCTTAATTTCTTACAGGCTTGGATTTTTAGTTTTTTAGAAACGTGGATTTTATAAAGGGTAAAACAGTTAATATGTATAATTTTGTTCCATACAATACTAAAAAAAAGGGAAAAACAATGAATAAAAATACTTAATTACTTACCTTACAGACAATTCAGCAATGATATTCATTAAACGACCACTCTGAAGAAAAAAGTTCAGGAAAATTATTCAAACATATTAATTGCTCAATTTAATAAGCCATTTATTTGGTACTTTGGAACTAATTTGATATAGGGGGTAATAGCGGCAAGCAGCGCTTCTTGTTGCTGGAATGAAATCCAATATGGCAGCCTAGCGGTAATTTGATGATAAACCATAATTTTAAAGAATTGTTTTGAAATACATTGAAATGTATTTCAAATAGAGGATATAGGAAGAGATTGAGAATAACCTAGATCAATCAATAAATAATGAATAATATTATGTAATAAAAAGTAACATGTACTAATAATAGTATTATAAGCAGCATATAATAATCTTATAATATTATTTTATCCTAATTATATATAATATTCATATAGTATGATTTTATAACAGTTATTAGAAATAATAATCCTATAATATAATTAAATACTAATTATAAAAAGAATAATTGTGGAATTGTAAAAAAAATAAAAATAATGCATAAGAGAACTCGTATTACATAACTATAAATAAATAACATAAGAATAGCTATAAATAAACAACAGAAATAGTTAGAAATAAATAAGAAGAATTATAAATAAATAACAATAATAATTATAAATAAATAACAATATTAATTATAAATAACAAAAAATATAATATTTATAAATAAATGCTAAAAGAAACAATTATAAATAACGAATATTATACATTATTACACATAGTAATAATTGCATTTTTTTTGTCATTATGAATAAAATAATTACATAACATTACATACATATGTTAAAATTAATTAAGAATATCAATTATAAAGTAGTGGAAGCTTGCAATATGAAACTTGCACTGCAAGTTCCTTCAACAAATTTCATCAAACAAAGAACGTAAAAAAAAACATTTTTGAAATGAAAATAAACGATTTATAGTGATAATTAAAAGCAAAACACTTATTCTTTTAAGAAAAAAATATTCTAGTACTCACTCATTTTAGAAATATCCATATTCGAAAATAGCCCAGAATTAAACAGAACACGCAAACAATGGAAAAATTACTTTGAAAATGGTTAAATTTTTTAAAAAATCGTCTGAAATTAATAGAGTTACAGTGGGAAAAAACGAATATAGGTTATTTCTAATATACGTTATCCCCATGGCAACCACATCGACAGACGATAAAAATATTAAGGTAACCATATTGCAATATTATCACCCATCTTGGCGAACATAACAACTTGGCACTACTACCCTCGATATCAAATTAGCACCAGTACTTTCATATAAACTGCACCTCAATAGTAACCTTTGACAAATTTCAATCAATTTTTGTTTGCCCTGAAAAATATTTAGCAATTCTCCTTAAGACACTCCAACACTAAACACATATTTTTTTCATTTACAGCCTGTGTCTTCCTTTAAAATTAAAATACATCTCCAATACTATGTGATTAATCATGGCATGCACTTGATATGAAAGTACCAAATATTTAGTTTTTGAAATAAATAAATATATATCTAAATATTCCAATATTTTTTTCTTCAAAATATGTACATGAACAAATAAGAAATGGTAGGTTTAAAGCTAAAAAATAATATTAGCACTGATATTAGATTGAATATGCAACAGGTTAATTTTAACTACACAAATTATAGAGCAATAAAACATTTTTGATCTTAAACATTTAGATGGAGAAAACAGGATTTTTAATTCTTAAAATTAAAAAGAAATAATTTCTAAAATATTAAACTTTTGTAGATTTTTGTTTAAAATGTTAAAAAGAAAAAAATTTAAAAAGCAGAATGATGACTACTAAACTTAAATAAAAACCATTCTGTTTTTATTTTGACAAAAGCTAAGAAAAAATTTTAAAATATTCTCAATTATAAAGCAGTTGAACAGTGTAATCTTCACAAAAAATTAATTTAACTTAAAAAACATAATATTTTTACAAAAGATTTATTTGCAGAAAAAGAGTAAATAAAAGTTTCAAATCATTTCTGACAAAAATATGACAGAAATTTCTTTTAAAAGGATAGTTAGCAATTATCACTAAGCAGACATGCAGGTAAATTAAATAAATCAACTGATTATGTACATATAATTTGAAATGATTATCAAAATTTTGTGAAAAAAATGATAATCATATTTATAAAATGTATTAAAAATGGAAAGTGACACATTTAATGAAGGCATAAAGTATCAAATAAATTTTAATATTGCTGGAAATATTTGCATGATAATTTGAACATATAAAATTTTCTTCAATACATAATTCAATGAAAATGTTTCTCCCCTGGTTTTCTCCCTCAGAATAGGGAAGGAATGGTAGCAAAATTGTACTGTCATTTGCACTGTCAATCTGCAAGGTGCTCAAAGCTACAGCTAATATCAAGTGTACTATCTAGCATTTTGCCATGATGAATTCCGTGGGCCTCGATCCAACATTGTCAGACAGGTGGCATTAGCAACATGAAAATGATTTTGTTCCATAATTATGTTATTACCAAAATGTTAAGAATCATACTCACTTAAACTTTTAAAAAAATTGTTTTTATACTGAGAAGTGCTAAATTACTGAGCTAAGCATATTTTACAATGCATAGTTGCAGTCCAAGGAATTTATTTTTATGGATGTGCATAACAGACAAAATATATGTACTAAAATACAGATATTTATAATAGATAATAATAGATTTATTTTTTGCTTGCACAAGTTTATACATATAAATAAACAGAAATAAAAAGCTATGATCAAGTTTAAACCCACAAGATCAAATAATCCTACATCAAAAAATTCTAAGCATCAAAATTCACAAAAAGCGAAAGTTAAAAAGAAGTATCAAGAAAAATAAATTAAATGTTCCATTCCCCCTACCCCCAGAAAAACACACACACATTTATCTTTTTAAAATTCTTTTAAGCCCAATTTTAAAAGTTATGTTAAGCATCATCATATATACTGCATGAAATACACCTAGCAAAGTAATTGCAGCACATAGCAATGTTTTTTTATACACACCGTGTCTTTCGATACTTTTGACCCCCGAGGAGGGCGAACCGGCGTATATTGTGACTTGTTCATGATTTTGAATGAAAAATATGTAACTTTGGTTTCTTTTTCAATTTAAGTCAAATGTTTTAAATATGATACACAATTTTCACAAATTGTTTGATGTAAAAATATGAAACTTATAAGAATAATTTTCATAAAATTTCAAGAGGAAAGTTTTATTTAATATTATTCATTAATATCAATAACTACATGATTTGACAAATACATTCACGCCTACGAAATAAACAAATTATTGTGCAATTATTGTTGCCATTAGATAGAAACAAAATCAACTTTAGAGCAAATTTTGCTTGATTGATTTGATGAGCTTACTTGCTGAATGAGAAAGAAATACCAAAAAAGACTCCAAAATATGAAAGTTCTATAAAAAAAATAATAAAACAAGAGAACAAAAAGAAAAAATAATAACACCAGATTCATCATCTTGTTGTCATCTGTACATATTTCAACTTGAAATGTGTTAATTAATTTTTTTTTTTTTGTTAAATTTTATCCACTCTGTTTAGAATTTTACTCGGTAATTCATTATATAAAGATGTTAAATGGGCAGGAGGCCCGATGATTAAGTTGTAGCATATCGCGCTTCCACGCCACAGATTCGAGTTTCAAATCCTGAACTGGGCAAGGTCAACTCAGCCTTCCATCCCTTCAGTGGGTCAATAAATGAGTACCAAGCTTGCTCAGAAACTAAAAACTGAGGGTTTTTACACCAGACTGACCACCTGACTGGAACATCTGTTCATGCACTTCAGTGCTCAGGGTCACGAAAACTGAGATGGGTAGAGTAGGCCTTGGCCTGACATGGGCTGTTGGCCCACTGAGTTTAGTTTTGTTCAATGAGCATGACTGGAGATTTGGGGGGGGGGGGGGAAGGCTGGTGATATGCATCGGGGTCTGGTGATTGAGGGGGCCCCAACATGATCGAAAACTAAAATGTTCTCTTGCACATGAAAACTTGACATTATTCTTATCGTACGAAATGTGCGTTTTATTGTAAACATTATTATAGTAGATCTCTGAATTTCAACAATCTTAGATATTCCTCGGAAAATCAAAATAAGAGAAGCCATACTAGAGGGAGCTATGGTCAGTAACACATCACTCATTTTGCGAAATCCGGTCACTGGAACTCAATGGAACCATCCATATTATGTTGCACTCACATTGCTGCATTAAAAAAAACACTTAATCCTTAAATGAAATAGTTTTCTTGGACCAAAATAAATTATGAAACTTTCTTGTTCTACATTAAACGTTTATTTTGCTATACAACATCATCTTTTCTCTTGACTCAAGAGTTTGAAGACAACCTTTAAAATAAAACTTGTGATACTTGATTTTTCCTAATCATTTTGTTATGATAGAATAGATCCATTCGTATTAGATACTGTTCGTCAACTTTATGTGTACTAAGTATTCTGTAAAAAATTTTGGTTTCAATTTTCAGTAAACTTTTTTCCCCAGTGAAACTGTAAGAGTGAAAGGATTCTGTAAAATTATCTTTTGTATAAATTGCTTAAATTTTTTTATTTTTTATTTTTCGCTTTCACACTCTAATTAAAAGTAAATTTAAACATGTTAACTACATGCAATGAACATGTGTTTTAAATTAAGTAATAAATTTTTACTTGACGTTTTTAAAGTACTTACAAGTACCTTATACGAGACGTCACTTTGCTGTTGGAGAAACCATATTAGATGATGTTATTAATAAAATATTTTTTTAAAAAAGACAATTAAGTGTTACGTATATGCTATCAATGGGTATAAAAAAGTTAAACAAAGAAAAGATGTGACGGATACTGTCGTTGTTCCACTTTCACGGTTTTCATTAAGACATTCTCTTAATATTATTTGTTGAAATTGTGTCTGTTCTTAGTGTGGAAATAAATAGATTAGTTGAATAATGTCGAGTACTTCTTCCTTTCCCCCCACACATCTAGGTGCCCGCGAGAGAGACGCAAGCTTCTTACAACGATATTTAAAATGCTTACAAACCAAAACCACGATTTAAGAACTATTCGGAAATTCTGATTCTTATACTGACTTTGAGAATTTGTGCCACATTTTCTCCTTTTAAATAAAAGTTTCATTCAAAACTCCCTGAAAGTTAAGTGTTTGAAGTAACTTGAGCATGAATAACGGAAAATGTTAAAAAATCTGTTTTTCTTAAACTACGCTTTTTTCGAGATTAAAGGATCTGTATAAAAGTCGAACCTCCTACTTTAACTACAAAAAAGTTCGAAAACTCGGTTTTTGCACGGAAATATACGTAAATTTACATATAGAGCAGTTTCTGAACATTTAATTTGTGCAAATAAAATATACCTAAATGAGAGAGATGGATCTGCTGCAAATCTTCTAATGCAATTTGACGAATAAATTTTCAATCAAATTTATTAAAATTTATTACCTTTCATCAATAATCCACTTTAATTAATGATCTCCCCTTCAGCTACAATAACAAAATGTTAGTTTCAAAACTAATTATAAAAAGAATAACTATTTCGGAATCGTTTGATGAAAAAAATACTTCTTTGAAGGGGAAAAAAAAACCATATTCGAAACAAGTTTTATAATTAAAATGAACAATTTACTAATTGAAAAGATTATTAATGAATGCACTTATCTTTTTGCAGGATATAATATTGTACTAATGAATTAAAAATACAGAGAAAAAATAAAAGAAAAGAAATAAGAAATAAGAAAAACTATAAAAAGATAAGAGTAAAAAAAAGAGTTATACAAATAAAATTTCAATGAATACATAGTATACACAGATAAAGGCGCGTAAGATGTTATAAATGTTTTTCCTTTCATTACTTAAATATTATACTTTTATTTTTAAAAGTAAAATTGCATAATCTTACTTTATAGTTATTTCCCAATTCCTTAACTTTACAACTACAGTGTTACAAAAGAAGTTGCGTAGCGTTTTTTTTTTTTTTTTCCTTTTCCCATTAAGTGATATAAGTAATTTTTTCTTTCGTTTTATTTTCAAAATTATTTAAATTTCTTTTTTCCGTTTCCCTCTTTACTTCGCTTTGAATTCCTTATTTCCTCTTTATCATCTAGAAATAACATTTTTACTTCCGTTTTGCCATCGCTATAATAATTTTTTTTCGTTCCATATTGCCATCGAAGGTATAATTTTCCGTTTTGCCAACACAGCTTAAACTTTTTCTCCCGCTTCTCTATCCCTAAAAAAAAATTTTTTTTCAATCGCCAATGCAGTATAGAATTTATTTCTTCCTGTTTGTATTTGCAGAAATAAATTTGATTTTTCCCTTATTTTTTTTTAAATAAAAAAATTCTGTTTACGTTATTAAACTGAATCATTTGGTATTCAATTTTCATAAATCTAGTATAGAAAATTTAAATTGGAATTTTCTCCTTTTTTGCTTTTGCTTATATTTGGTTGTGAATATGAAAAAATTGCTTAGTTAAATTTTATTGTTATTTTTGCTAGTAACGTGGTCGGATACCTTAAACATTACTTTTAAAACATTGCATTAAACATAATTAATGATAATACAGCAGTATCAGAAGCTAAAAGTTTATTGGAATCATTTATTTTATGTTTAGTAGTATAGTTTACAATATTCTTTAAAATTAACTATCAATAAACTATTTTAATCAATAAAATTAAAATCGAAATTTAAGAATGGATAAGATTCTCTAGTGGTCATAGCCGTGGACCTCTTGGCTGGTGTGTCCTAAATTCGAGCGCTAGTACCACTGAAGACCTACCGTGTAGAGAGGTTGATGAATGATAAAATTGCCATGTCTCAGACTCCTCCCGTTGGAGTGGTGTGGAATTTCTAAGAGATGAGAGTTAATAAACGCTTTATCACCCAAAAGTTAACACATGTTCAAACGAAGCATAAACACTAGCAAGTAATTTGAATATTCTGGAACGCGTTTTTCTGAAAAACGAATGCAAAAAAATCTTACATTTCAAAATAGAAGATGAAGTTTTAGAAAACTCGGTAGAGGGATTTAGGTGTTGTTTTTAACATCGCAATTAACACTGTTATTGCAAAAATAGAAGATAGATTTAAAAGTACACCACATATATTACCTCTGAACTCAAATTAAATACTGATGCAAAAACCTTATAGTAAAACATAATTTAGAAAAATGTTCCAAAAACTTTGTAAGGTTTTATAACAAAGATATAGATTAAAAACTAATACAGGAAAATGGACACACACAATAATAATAATAGCACAAGACGTACTAAATTAATTAAATAATAATTAAAATGTGTTAAAGCTTTTGTTTTAAGAGGCCAGTTACTATAACAAGTGCTGAGGGGTTCTTCAGCAAATAAAAATTAATAAAGGATTAACTTCGATCAACCATGTTATAAGGATCTTGCCTCCGCGTCTAGAGATGTGGAAGAAAGGGAAAGAAGACCAGCCATGTTTAAAATCACTTAGTTTATTTGCAACACAAGTTCAATCAATAAAAACTAAGAGATGCACCCAATGTAAGCAATATGAAAATAATTAATGAGGTATGGGAAGACTTTAACGAAAATGTTTTATTCTTCTGTTAATTGTTCTAAGAAAAAACATTAATAATACTTTCGAATTGAACATAATTTTGAAAACCGTTATTGTTACAGTTTTCCTCCCGAAATTACATTCTTTTAATCTATACAAAAGTCCATACATCCTTTTATTAAAATGTGCATTCAATTTTCACATTTGTTAATCGTAAATTTGACCCTCAAACAAAATTCGAATGTTTAACTGTGGAATCTGATTGTTTTTTAATAGACATAAAAAGAGAGAGAGAGAGCACATGAAGAGACTCCAACTTTGGTTGAAAATTGGTTGATGTTCGTTCATTTAAAAATAGATCCTTAGTCGTTAACAAAATAATCGTTATCTATAAAACCCTAATGATTTTTATATTTAATAACTCAAAATTAAATTGTGTTAATTTTACTAGATTATCTGGAATTCTGCTTAACAGTGGGGTTAACTTCAGCCAAAGGTCGAGGGTGATTAAAATAATACCAACTACAATTTGGGAGGAAAAACCGCTATTTAGTTGCATATTATAAAAATTTTATTTGTAACTTAATCATGTGTGTGTGCACATCTTTCAATTCCTACTTTAGATCAAACTCTCTATATATTTATTTATCTTAGTGGAATTTTCAAACGTTAATAAAATACATTTTAAAGCGCTTAATTGAGATGAATTTTTTTATACATGATTATTTTTGGATGATAATACAGTAATTTAATTATAATTAATTAAAATTAATTGATTAAAACTAATTATTCAAAGAATTACAAATACAACCACGTTAGCATCATTTTTGGCGACTTAGCTACCCTTTTGGCGACTTGTGTCAAAACTTGAAAAGGTTTTTTTTCTCACATTTTAAAGCGCTCATTTGAGCTGAAATTTTCTATACACAATTGTTTTGGATAAAAATATGATAATTTAATTATAATTAATTGACTGAAACTAATTATTTAAGGAATTACAGATACAGCCATGTTGGTTACATTTTTAGCGACTTGGGTCAAAACTTAAAAAAAAAAAATTCTCACGTCTTAAAGCATTCAGTTGAACTGAAATTATATACAAGGTTGTTTTGAATGACAATACGATACTTAATGGTAATTAATAAAAACTAATTACCATGTAATGTTGTTATTCTGTCATATATATATAAGGATAATTAAATTTAGATTAAAAATTAAATTCCCTATCTAGTAATTCACTTTTATATTACCTCCTCCCCTCTTCAAGTATCAAACTAATGACCCATTTATTTCTTCCGAACATATGGCCGAGCCAATAAACATGTCTAATTCCAGATCATTATATTTAATAGCCCTATATGTCAGCATTAACTTTCAAGAGTACTCATGGACGCCGCGATCAGTGTTTTAAGTGTTTAACCAACTTAAGATTATTCGGTGGCGTTCTTTTTTTCTCTGGCATCAGATGATGTCTAACTTTGATCAAATAAAGACCTTTATATTAAAACTAAGTCTGTTTCTGACTCTAAAATCATGTCATATATATACATATTTATATTAAATGTATTTATTAAAAAGTAGCTAAAATAAAATTTTTCTTCCTTGATCTAAGTAGGAATTGACTTAAATTTTTTTTTTCTTTTTTATATTACTTGTTAAATGAATAAGAAGCAAACTTTTTCATTCGTTTACTTTTCAGCTGGTATTATGTAAGTTAACCAATGTTATCGTCTTCTCTCTTTTGCTCTGAATATCTGAGAGTATCTTAATCTAAGTTACTCCATGCTTCCAGATAAAGGATATCGATTAATCCCATATCATAATAAAGGCAACATGATGTACAAAAAAACAACAGCATATTTTTAAAATTATAAAAGTTATTAAAAACTAATAATAAGAGCTGATCAATGAAAAATAATTGAAATTAATGTCATAATAAATCACGAAGATTCTCCCAAATACCTAAGTCAAATCTGCATGCATCAGCCAATGTGCTCTGCAAGATATGCAGATACTTTTCTAGCTACCAGTATCCCTGATATCTGACTAATAGAACATGGTTGGGATTTGATTAGACGTCATATGCGTGCCCTGCCACAACTGCGGTCAAAAGATGAACTGTGGGCAATAGTTGACAGGAAATTCAGAGCCATCCTTTAGGACACCGTCTGAATTCTTAGTGACTCTGTACCTAGACGTGTTGTGTCAAATATCGCTGTTCGCAGTTGTTCTATAACCTGCAGCGATGTGTGACGTAGTTTTTACTCAGAATATACATATATTATAAATCTCCACTATTTTTATTTGTGAGTGATTGCCTTGTTTCTTCCCTCTCTGGCCATTACTTCTCAGTTTTGCATTTAAATATCATGTGATGTATTTCAGCAGGGGATAGCTCAGTAATTTTTTCATTATAAATCATTAAAATCGTTTAAATAGAATATTGGTTTTATGCTTCTACCTTGAACAGCTATTAAGAATATGTAGTACTTTAAACTTTTTATTCAATGGATTACCAGAAGAAAAAAAATTTTGATACCAAAAGATCCAGATACGATGAACAACAGCACAGTTAATTTGCTTCAGAATTATTTTTTCATTACGGATTCTGTTTTCTGTAGATTTAAAAAAAAATACAATAAATAATCTATTCATTCTGATTTAATCATCAGTTACAAAGATATGTAGGGAAAATCCTTAGAAAACCATTAATTATATCTATATTTTTGATGAAATTGATTAATTTGAATAGACTTAATATTTTATTAAGGTTTATCATATTAAAAAAGGAAATTTCCTGTTTTTTCCCCAGTAATATTTGATTGTTTTTTTTTCATTAAAATACAAAGTACCTTTTTAAAAATAAATGTTGCTATTACAAAAACAAATCAGAACCTTCAGCATATTTCTCTGTCACTGAAAACCGCGTGATAAATAAACAGATGTTATATATATACACGGTTTTAACTTAATATGCGGCCCTTTATCATTAACCTGTTGTGGTTTTTTTTTTTAAATTTTGAATTTTATTTACTATTGTTGGATATAAAAATTTATTCACACAGAAGTGGAAACAAAATATTTAAAAATTATGAGTAGTTTAATTTCTCCTTCTCCTCTGTTTTCAGATTTTAAGAAAAAATGTTTTCAGATTTTTTTATGCAGTATACCACTAATAATTTTTATCCACTACGTTATTGTAGTATAATTCTTATTTTTATAATAATACCAGCTGACCCGGGCACACTTTGCTGTGGCTTTGATTTAATACGTTGATTTAACATTATTCTCAGCTATTCAATGCAGTCATATTTATTTTGCGCTTACAATTTTGGAAAGTTGGGTTTAAGCATATAAAACAACATAATTTTTGCAATTTGGCATTTTATTCATCTCTTATTTGAAAATAGTATAATGCATGAATTATTTACGAAGTTGCTAGTAACAACATATGAAGGTTTAATTTTAGAAATGAGGTTATAGCGTTGATTTTTAGCAATTTTTTTAATATTATTTTTATCTTTCTAAATTATAACAATAAGTAAGTTTTATATAATTAATCGCTAATTGGTGCAAAATATTTTTTGGTAACTTGTCTTTTGCTTACGCAAATAGATTCGGTGGTTTCCCCACACGTAAGAAGGCAACATATAAGTGCCCATGCGATAAACATGGATTTTCTAAGTCCAAGCCCTTAATGGACATTGTTTGGCTTTGAGATTTATTTATGGTCATCTTGAAAGCCTAACGAATTGGGAATTGCAGCCTTTTGAATGGTATTGCAGATTCTGACGGTATTAGAGGAATACGTGGCAACACACACACAGGATGATTTCTCGTTTAAACTTAACAATCAAAATGGTTACTTCAAGAAGATTCCCGGTAATTCTTTTAATGACCAAACGTGTACCGTTACATAATCTGGGTGTATTTAAGTTACGCAGCAGAATAACCAGTGAACCAGTCTTCAACCGAAGATTGTGAGGTGGCATTTCTAATGTATCCAGGCAATTCAAAAATATTAGTTTCATTTTCATCATCAATAGTGTTGATTGATTTAAAAGACATTAGACCGCCTGGCAGCACCTCTGTATCTGGAAGTCAACATCAACATTTTTTTTCTACCCAAGTAACAGGATTACATAGATCCAGTCATTACCTAGATATTTATACAGTGTATCCGGAAAGACACTCTCAATCAGTTCCTTTTTTGTCTAAACAACATTACAGAAATTGCCTGGCAATTTGATACATTGTGTATTTTGAGGCAGTTCTACTTCACTGTTTCCGATATCCAACAGTTGGTAGAAAATATTTGCGCCGATTGATTATCATGCAGTTGAAATCGCGTGTTTGTGGTCAATCGAAGTGTTTCAACGTTTCGACATAAAAAGTATTGTTTTAAACATGCTTTAATCTCGTAAGCAAAAGTAGTGCGAGAAAAAAGTAGTGTCTGTCGGAAATCACCCCAGGCAGTAATGGGGCAGCACCATCGAATATTTTCTCGCTGCCGTTTAACTCTTGCAAAGTTCTATATAAAAATTCGAGTGAGTGTTTATGGACCATAGTACACTCTCACTGCCGATTAAGATTGAACTCCTTTGCAATATGTAGCCATTCCACTCTTTTTGTAACATTGCGTTAGGTTTCTCATAAATGTCTAATGTCAGCTGGAATGCTGAATGTGCTTTTCTCCACCATTTAACAAACTAGCAGCAATGTCTGAATATGCAACTGACAATGCCATTTTCTGTTGGTCGTATTTTTGTAAGGCTGCACCTGAAAGTTTAGTGGCTATACGGAATAAAAATACGGACGCGGGACTCGAACGCAAAGCGATTTGACCTCATTTCGGGAATATCCAGAGAAATTAAGGGAGTTTCTGAAATTCGAATCCAGATTCTCGTTCCCCATCTCAAGATGCACCTAGTGTCCACTTTTGGCGCCTCTTCTCCTGCAAGCTCCGTCCCTGAAGGGACGGGCAGTACTATCATCCGGCAAAGTTACTGGAGTTTCTAAAGTCCGATTTCAGATTCTTGTGCCCACCCAGAAAAACACCGAGAGTGCACTTTGCCCACTCTAAGAACTTTAAGGTAAGCCCCTGTTTAAAATACTGTCATCTGGCATTATTTAACACTGGAATTTCTCAAATTGGATTAAATATTCGGATCGGCCGTCTCAAAATAAGTCAGGGACCCACTTTTTGCATCCCTACGTTTGCAGATACTGACACCGCTGTCCGTGCATATTACGTTCGGCCTGCATTATTCGATGAAGTTACCGGGACACCAAAAATCTGATTTCATACTCTCTTTCTACGCTCCGAAACACACACGAGATTGAATTTGGTGCCTTAGCGATTGCAAATTCAGCCGCCAAAGGGAATGAAAATTCGTAAGTGTGACACGAATGCGAAGCCATTCCATCTAATTTCGGCAATATCGTGCAAATTTTTTGAGAGTTTCTGAAACATGATTTCAGATTCTCATTTCCCACCCCTAGACGCAACCGGGGACTACTTCTAGCAACCCTGAACTTGCAAGTTAAGTCAATGGAAAGGAGCATTAAGGTTATCCGGCAAAGTTACGGAATTTTTAATATTCGATTTCGGATTCTCGTTCTCTATCCAGAAAATGATTAGAAAAGTACTTTTCCCGCTCAAGACTTTTGAGGAAAGCTCCTGTCACTGTCCGCGTAGTAAAGAGTCGTCCAGAATTATTCGGGAAATTTGCGACAATTTCTCGTATTAGATATCAGAATCAAATTGACCGTCTTAAAATACGCCAAGGACCAATTTTTCACACTCCAAGGATTTTGCTGTGAGCTCCTGCCAGGGTTTGTCTAAAAACGGTCGTCCGGCACTATCCGGCAAGGTTTCGAAAATTTCTTACATCAGATATAAGATTCAGATTACCCGTTTCCAAATGCATCAGGGACCTAGTTTTCCCGTTCCAAGGCTTTTAAAGTGAATCCCTGCCAGGAAGTGTCTAAAATGCGGTCATCCGGCACTATCTGGCAAAGTTACGAGTATTTTGGGGATTCAATTTCAAATTCGGATTCCACGCCCCGAAATACATCAGACACTGACTTTTCATACACCTTGGTCCACTAAATCCACTTCCACAGGCACACACACATTCCGACATTTTGTGAATTTTCCCGTTTTCTGGATTCTACACATTTCCGGCAATAAAAATATAACGACGTCGAAAATTAAGATAAAAACTATCCTATATTTTAAGTTGGACGAAATGACACACAATATGCAAAATTATGCCAGAATCGGTTAAGTACTTTCGGAGTCCATCGCGGACAAGCACTGTGACACATAATTTTTATATATAAAGATTACCTTTACAGACTTTTTTTGTTGTAAATTTAGGCTTAAAAATAAGCATTATTTAGTTTCAACGTTTTTATATCGTCTCACACTATCTCTCTTTTTTAAATCTATTTTTTCCCTTTTTATTTTCTTCCTCAAAATGTAAATTTGTGACATCTCTCGCGTTCTTCTTCTAACATAACTCCTACGTTCTTTGACGGCCACGATTAATGGCAAAACTTTTCCAACCCAAATCCAAGAAGT
>BMAV01001695.1:230005-255380 GCA_019973955.1 Trichonephila inaurata madagascariensis
TTTTTCAATAAAACAAGGAATAAAAATTTTATTCGCATGCTAGGAGGAAATTTTGTGGAAGAAAAAAAATCTCTGATCTGGCAGCCTACTTAGTTAGATTTTATGAAACCTTCTCCATTAAAATAGCTTCGATTTGAGGTTTTATATTTAAGTTACCTAAGATTTTATTTACTAAACATTTTCTTTCTAAATAATTATTTTCTTTCGTCTCCAGTACTAGCTAAAAATAATTTATGAGTATTTGAATGCGAATTCATACCCCGACTTATGCGATTCATCACAGGAAAATGCGTGATTTGGATTACGATGAGTAGCAGTGAATTATTTATGTGTAATTTGAAAACTTCTTTAAGTATACAATGGGAAATTAAATGTTTTAGAAATGCGTCCATGTGTAATTTGATTCGTCATTTTGTTATGGAAGTACTTTCCGATAAATTTCGTTAATAATTTACGTATTTTCTAAACACGACTTTTTTTATGCGGCCGCTCTCCACCGCATAATTTTTATTTCTCTTGTATGTCGACGAATTTGTTTGTTATATGTAAGTATTTATCAAAATTTTTGAATATTCTTTTGTGCAGTTTCTTTTTATGTGGTCCCTATCTACCGCACAAAAACAGGTTTTACTGTATAACATTATTATTGTTTGCTATAATAAGTAGCAATAATTTTCTTGAATCGAGGGATATATTTATTTAAACCATTCTTTATAGTTCTCCATGAATTTAATAGAAATAAAAGATAAAAGTAAGTAAAAGGAATGTGGCAAAGGGGGGAGGGATTTTGCAGTGTTATCTAAAAAATCTAACTATCATACTGTTTCAAAATCGCAGTCAAAATAATTGAATTATATTTTGTATGCTTAAAATACGACATATATTTTGCCCTTTTGAATTTTTAGTGGTATAATTATAAGATTTACTATTTTTAAAATTCACACATATTTTGATCAATACATTCTCGCATGTTATGAACACATGGCTTTAAGAAGCTAGCGCAGTTTCAAAGTAACAAGAACATACGATGACAAAACCAAATGTAAAAATAAATAGTACATAAAAAAAAGAAAAGAATTATAAGGGTTAACTTTAGCAATGCAATTAGATAAAAAATCAATTATAAAAATGATTATTCAGTTATAAATAATAACTAACATTTTTAATGAATAATGCTTATTTATCACTGCAATAATGATGGGATATATGTATTTTTTTCATTACAGAGAGAACTCATGAAATATTTAGATTGTGGTAATATTACCATACTACCATTAAATTGATAGTATTACCATATCGTGATCAATGTTTTAAATTTTAACTAAATTTCTGAAGTGGTATTAAAAAGGGAAATGACAAAAAAAAAAAAAAAATCAGGAGCATTTTATCTCCAATTAGTTAAAATTTTGTCTGCAACAAATGATAAGTAAAAATAAAAATAAATAAGAATAAAAAATTTTAAGACGACTACTCCAAAAAGAGCAGCTAAAACTTTGTTGTTAAAAATAAGCTGCTAGTTCCGGCATTCTGTAAATATATTTGCACTACGAAAAGTGGACATTTTAGACCAGTGTTCCGCAACCTTTTTATCGCCACGGATCGATCAGCGTTTGATAATTTTACTATGGCTGGCTGGGAGGTGGTGGTGGGAGGGATGGGACGTTGATTGTTTATATTTTAGAACATTTTATTTTAAAAATTTTAATTTAATTGTATTTAAACGTGCATTCAGAGTAAAATACAGTTACACTTAAAATGAATATAAAATCATTGAACATGAAATGTAAAGTGATTTTCATAAAAAGTCCCACAAACCCAAGGGAAATACACCACAGTAAATAAAATGTAAATAATTTATTGTTCTTTATGCGGCCCGGTACTATTTGATCCACGGACAGATATCGGCCCGTGGACTGGGGGTCTGGTTTAGCCAACCAGCGATAGTTATGACAGAGATTTTGTAAAATAACTTTTGTGCAAGCTTCTGGCCCTTTCAACAACACGGGTTTCTTTTTTAAAATTATAAACTTTTGTTCTTATTTATTATTTTTTGTGAAATCCTTTTTCTTCTTCTCATTTTTATCTTTTCCTGTTTAATTTCTTTTTTCTTTTTCTTCTTACACGTAAGTGTAGGCTAATGTTATTGGTATAAATTAGCTTTAGTTAGTTGTAGTATTATAGCTTGTAACTAAGATTAAATAGTATTTTTAGGTTGTTAGTTTCTTTAGTTGCAACAAACGCAAAGCATTCTTTTTTGACAGAGTTTGTATTGCACTCTATTATAATCTGAAATATGTTATCAAATGCTAAAAGCAGTTTGCATTTTAAAATTCTTCGTTAAATCCCTTTCGCGAGAAGAATATTTTATTTGAAAAATAAATAAATGCTGCTTGAGAGGTTATTGGCTCAGGTATTCTCGAAATCTTGCTAAGATGCCAGTATTATATCATGAAATTTTTGTTGAATGAACTCGTGAATCTAATGGGTAAAAAAAAAGTGATACTTATTAAAAGGGTTGTGGTGATTCCCACAATTCGAAAAGTACCGACCCTTCCATAAAACGGTGCAGGTGGCCGGTAACAGCAGCGTGACATAAAGCAGTTGTTATGACTGGAAGCTTATAACGTTGAGCTCCTTTTATTTCATTAAATAATGATGTTCATTTAAGTTATACACGCTCGGGTAGTAAAAGAAATTGAATGATGTCCTTAAAAGAAATGACAAAAATAATACGGTTTTGCAAGGAATCTAATATTGACTGATTAGAGTTTCCCGCACAGAAATTTATTATTTATCTTAACACATGAAAAAAAGTTTACCTATACTTTATATTGATAAAGACTTAATTCTTCTCCTTCTTTTCTTGTGAATTCTAAATGTGGGACCTTTAGGTATTTCTTTAGGTCTGACTTTCTATGTGCCCAACATGGAAAAATTATGTGAAACACTTCTCTAAACGAATTGTTGGTATTAAAATTAATAATGAAAGATATTTTTTACGTTAATATTTTAACTCTATAATACATTTTCCTTACTTAGTACATAAAAATAAATAAATAAAATGTATAAAACAATAAAGTAAAATGTATAAAACAATACTAAATAAAGTTTTGATGATTGCAAAACGATTTTTAATTTGAAACACAATTGATGTAAAGTAAGATTAAAGTAGTTTACGATAAATTATTTTAATATGATCTATAAAAACGCTATACATTAACCCTTTAAGGTATCCTACTACGATCGGAACCGTGATTTTAAAAGGCGCATAAATGGATAATTTTCATGATATTTAGTGTCACTTAGATTAGAATACATGTATAAAATTGTTTTAAGGATATTTTGACAAAAACAAATTTATTTAAATTCAATATTTTGGCAAAAAATTAACTTAGAATAACCTTTATTCAAAATGTTCTCTTTTTGTGAAAAATGCTTGTATTATAATAATATTTTGCCTGTATATTGCTCAGACCTCTGTTCAGAGGCTCAACTATGACTTGAAAAATTCCCATTATTTTCAAAGTTACAACCATTTGAAATAATTATCGGCATTTTTTTCTTAAAATTTCTCCCCTCTGTTGTCGTAAAACATGGATAAACCCACTTCTAAGTTATATATTTCAAAAATTCTAGTTGAGACTCTGTACAGAGGTCTGAGCTATATACAGGCAAAATATTATTATAATAGAATCATTTTTCACAAAAAGAGAATATTTTGAAAATGGGTCATTGTATGTTCATTTTTTGTCAAAATATTGTACTTAAATAATTTTTTATTGTAATAATATTCTTAAAACAATTTTATATACGTTATTTACATGCATTTTATTTTTGAGGTTGATTCTGGAAGTATCATAATTACTGCTCATCAAAAACGATCTACTGAATTAAGCCCAATTTTTCCAGATATAATCCGGTTTTTCACAAAAAGATGAAGCCGAAATAAATTTCTTCCGATATATATTCGAGTATAACAATAAGATATTCTCAAAAAATTACCCCGTATAATACTCGGGAGTGACATTTTGGGGCACCATTGCCGTATTCGAGATTATCTCGGGCATGGCACTTAAAAGGGTAACTATTATGAATCCAAATCTTATCCAAAATAATATTTTCAAAATTGTGTACCAGTCAAGCAGAGAAACTAATATTATGACATTACCATTATTCAGTTAGATTGCTCTCAAATGATTACAAAAAGAAATAATCTTATTAAAATGTTGGAGAAATTTAAAATATGGATATGTACATCTTACTATCGTTTGTATAATTCTTAATATTTCTGATTTAATCAATAATAGATGATAATTTCGTGAAAAAGTAAATTAGTAAAATTTTGAAAGCGAAATAATTTTTTATTTGTATAATATTTTAATCGCGTTATTTTTAGATCAATATTTTCACTATGACCAACCTTAATATGGTGATTTTACTGTTTTATTATACTTTCGAATTTTTTAATTTAGGTTCGTATTAAATAAATATTAATGTCTTGTTTTTATGAACTTTTAAAACAGTGAAAATATCAAGCTTAGGATCATACAATCTGATACATTTACAATTATGCAGCCAGATACATTTACCATCATACAGTAGGATACATTTCCGATCTTACAGCCGGATAGATTCAGGATAGTAAAACAGTAGAAAAGGTGTATCAAAATAATTGAAATGTAGAATGAAAACGGAAGCGTTCTCAAAGTATTTAATTGCTCAATGATTTAAAAAAATCCTCTAATAATTGTCAAAATAACAAATATTAATTAATTTAACTCTTTCTGCTGTTTGCTAATAAGAATGTGCTCAGAAAAAAAAACCTTGCCCCATTTCTGTCAAACGTGCCCGAACACCTGAGGTAATTTGGAGGGTAACTGCAAATTTAAAACGCCAGACCTTGCTTTTGTTTTTTAAAAAACAGGTGAAAATATTCTCCCCATTTTAAAATGAAATTTTCAAAAAACATCCCTTCTGCCCCCATGACCAATAAAAAAAACTCATTAGATTTGATCTAAAACATAACTCTTATCTACAGAGACACCCCCCTTTTTAAAAAGGCTTTTTGTATTCGCACCCCCCCCCTTCCCAATGAATTATTCCAATCACCTTCCTAATCGATAAAGTAATGAGTGAAAACTGCTATCGATATTTTTATTTTATTTTCCCCTTTTTGGTTTTTTTTTAAAAATTTTTTTAAAAATTTGGGTATCAAAAAAAAAATTTCCCCTTTGGCAATTTGATTAAATGGATGGTTCTAGACGTCGAAAATGCTTGTGACAGCTTTTAATCAAAAATTCAAATTATACAATGGCCGTGAAAGGTGAAGAAAAAAAGGGAAAAAAAAATCTACCCTGTGTTCGCATCTGATCTCAGTCTTGTCAGTACCCCTCTTGTTTTCAGGTAAGTTTGTAAGTTATTACTTTTTTCTCATAGAACCCCTTTTAAAATAAAACCATGTTATCAGGCTCATTTAGCTAAATTAAAGTTTTTAAAAATTTTTTTATTTGATAAAGTTCAAAAAAAAAAATTTAGCAAGTAAGGGATATTTATCCAACCATACAATTATATAATGTTATAGATACATATTTTTAAATTTAATATGAAAAATAATTCCCGTATAACTTTTTTAATGATCAAAAAAAATTTTTCTTCCAAAAAATTTTTTTAATTATTGTTTTAAAAAAATTATTTAAAAATTTTTCTTTTTGAGGGATATCAGTTCATACATAGATGTCATAGCTAACTGTCATGGTTTTAAATTTAAAAAAAGTCAGAGTTGAAAATATTATTGATACATTTCTACATAATAAATACAAATAATCTGATTAAAAGTAATTTTTTTAAAAAACCTTTTTACCCCAGAAATCTAAAAAGGGCTAACATTATTACCAAAATCGAAATTTATTTCGATTTTATAGAAAAAATTCGCAATTATTGTTTAATCATTATTTGTAATGTTATTTGATCTAAGAACTTTATATTTGAAGTTTCTTAATAAACTTAAAATACAAATGTGTTAAATTTTTAATCAAAAATATAAAGTTTTTGATTACTCTTATATATCTTTATTAGATTTGATTTTATGTAATCAAAAAATTTTTTAAAAAAATGGTAGTTGAAAATAAATTAAATAAATACATATTTGTCAGTTTTTATAAATTAAATTTTGAAATGAAACAAATAAAAAATCAAATTTTAGTTTTTAAATTATTCAAACTGTCTTTTAAATTGATTTAAAAAGGGGAAAAAAATTTCCTGTATAGATTTTTCAATACTAAATTTCCCATCTTCTACTGTTTTCTTAATAGACTAATACATTATTTCAAAATTGAAAACTTTTTTCACTGTTTATTTGCTGTCTTCATTTTAATAATATACAGCTTAATGCAGTGTTTCTCAAAGTTTCACTATTTCACAAAATATTCAGTCATAATTTTCATCGCACCCCCTCTGTACAACAACAATGTATTTAATTCAAAAATACTAAACTTTTACGCTAAAATTTCAAACGATTTAACTTCTGAAGCCCACTGACATATAACCCGTTCAGCCAAAATGTTCATTGCCCCGGGCGAAACAAACGTCTTTCCCAAGTACACCTGGGTTCTGATATCCCCAAAATTATTCCGGGCTTTGAAATGTAATGGATCATGACAGGATGAAGGATTTACTTATTTCAGAGAATTTCTTATTTATTCCTTTTCTCCCCCCTCCCCTCTCAATACATCACATACGGGATCTGTGTGGGAAAAAGGTGGCTTGGGGAGCAAATTGGGAACTTTTAATCAGTAACTAAAGGGATTAATTAGAAACCGTACAAATTATCAGGATAAGTGTTAATTTTTGTATATAATTTTTAGATGACAAGCCCATGGGGGGTTTTTGGTACATATTAATTTTGCTTTTGTATTGTTTTTAAATAATTATAAAATACGTTATGCAATACTGATGCATTTATAAATGTATCATTGTAAATATATATTTTATTTTTTATGTCAGAATGTATTTTTTTTTGTTTACTTTCGAAAATTAATTTTTTTAGATAATCTTTTTTTTTCAACTTTTCAATATGCCCCGGTCCCCTGTAGGTTTTCACGCCCCCCAGTTTGGAAACACTGTGGTTTAATATTCAAATATGTAATTAATATAAATTTTAAAATTGTTTATCTTTTTTACAAGGAAAAACCCAATAAGAGATTTTCTGTTTTAGCAGTCCTCTTGTTAAAAAACCTTTTGTTAAATCCTCTTAGTACAGCAATAAATATAAAGTCCAATATCATGAAAATTGTTTTTTTTAAAGTTATTTTTTTGTTCATATGTATTTTTATTTATATTTTATATAATCAAGTTATAATAAAAACTGGTGTAGAGTTATTAAATTTCAATATCAAAGTTTTATTTTTAAGTTATATGCATTAGTATTGAGGTATCTAAATTTAATAAGAAAATCTTATTTTCAGTAATATTCAGATTAACTAATAACTTTTAATGAAGTACATAATTTATTTCAGAAATATTATCACGAAATTTTATATTTCACTTTCTTTCTTACAATTTTACTTAATTATCAGTTTATAAGAACAATTAGAAGATGCTTAAATAATATTTTTAAACTTATTGGAATGATTTACTAATTTTTAATGCATTTGCTCGTGTCTAACTCGCGTGAAAGTTACTAGCAAATTTGCATATGCATGTGTCTCACACGAAAGATCTTGTATCTGGTACTATTTTATTTCTAATGCCCGTCTATAATCCATTCTCAACTTCTCATTCATTATCTAAAAAAATACATTCATTATTTAAAAAATATTAACTATATTATAATTCATGTTATTGTTATCATGTTAATTAATAATAAATTAGTAATTATATTAATTTTCTGTAAAAAGAAAAATCGATTCTTTTTTAACATCTTTTCCTATCATAATTCGTGTTTTAAAGAGATAAAGAAGATTATAATATGAAAACTAAATTTTTAAGGAGAAAGAATCCCTTTGTTAACTTTGTCTGAAGAAAAAAATAATTTCAACGGATAAGAAGAAATGTTTCACAAGACAATGCTCTGGATGTACTACATATTTTGCAAAATTTTATTATATTTGAAAAATATCAGTCTTACAGAGACTATAAACAACAACTTTTTTTGTTACCAATTTTTCTAATCATATTGTATGGATTAATTATGTTATAAGAATTCTTTGTTGTTCTTATAATTGATTTTTATTTCATGTAATAAATATTAAGATCATATTTCGAAATTGGGAAGTTTTTATATTTCTAGATGAATTTTTTCAAAAAATCAATGCCAGATTTTATTTTGTTGTTTGAAAATTACGATGAATGCCTTTAAACCTAAAATGTCACATACAAAACATGTTGACAATTTCATAGTTATTTAAATAATACATATTGATTTTAGATCGTGCTTTCCCTTCTCTTCGCCGTGGCTATGTCAGCCGAAGTCGGCGTAAACCACGCTGGTGATGCCTACAACTTCCATTACGCTGCCGGAGATGCTGGTGGTCACAGAAGAGTTGAAAGTGGACATGGAGGCGCTGTATCTGGCAGCTACAGCTACGTTGATCCTAATGGTCACCTCAGAACTGTCAGTTACACAGCAGGCCCAGACGGCTTTAAAGCCACTGGAGACACTGGGGTGGACAAGAAGACTGCTGATGATGCAGCTGCTATTGCTGCTCTTGCACCCAAGGCCCCAGAAGCACCAGCACCAGCACCTGTTCACCACTGGAATTATGCTCCCTATTATCATGCAGGAGCTTGGGTACATCATGGTGTACCTAATTATGCCCATTGGGGAGCATACTGGTAAAGAGGGTACGCTGAATCAAAATGTCTTTAAGCGAAAAACCTTATAAAAGACGGTAATTGCTGTAGAAAAACAAACAAATATTTCAGAGATGATAAATAGGAAAAGGTCTGCTTCCATGCTAAGATGATTTTAAAAAATTTTACGTAAAAGCTCCTTGTACAAAAAATATGTTTTTGTATGATATTTTATTATAGCTGTATTTTTGGGTATGAATAAATGTAAAGTACAATTAATTTGTTTTGTTTTAATTATTTGATTCACCTCATGAGGTGTTTTATTTTATTTTTTAATAATATAAAATAATTCAGGAACATAAAAGACGATGAAAAAAGCTTAATTCCAAGCTAGCAAAGGTAAGCTTAACGTTTTCCCACACAAAATAGTAAAAGCATGCTTTAATTTTTCCCTATACTGATAATAGTAGTTTTTTTTTAAAGAATATTTTGTAGAAATTTTATGCTATGTTTGGGTAAGATATTTCACTGAGATTCTCATCTGACTTTATCATAAAACATTAAAGAATTCATATTAAATTATAAAGAATTAAAAAGAAAGAAGAAAATATTATAACCTCAATAATACCTTAATACCTCAAAATTAATATTAACATTTTTTGGTAAGTACTAAATATACACAAAAGGAATTTTTTTAAACTAGCCGTAATGCAAAGATCCAATAATATGAAATATATGCATTATTAATCCTTTGGAACTTTTAATATTAATTCTTTTAACTTGATTATTATGGTTTTTGCATAATTTTAAATTCATATTTAAACATAAATTTTGAACTTTTTTCGCTTTCATTATCAAATAATAAGACTTAATTTTAAAATACAACTTTCAAAATGCTTAATTTAATATTCCTTTAAAAATTATCCATGTAGCAGATAACTTTATAAATAATTAATGCTCAAATGTTTATCTATCCGCTTAGATTTATATTTTTCTTTCGTACAGACATAGATTTTTTTGCATAGATATAAGGGCTGCAAATTGCCATACAATTCTATCCAGACTAAGAAACGAAAACCAAGTCAATGTTATTAAACCAAATTTATTGAATAAATTAGTAAATACATATTTTTGTACTGTGTTCAGTCATTTCACAGTGATATAAAGTTCCTAAAGTATGTGCACATCCCATGCACATTTTACACGTTCACTGCTTCTCACTTATATAAAGACCATTTGCGTAAAAAGTAAAACTCAAATAAAAGTTTCTATTTAAATTATGAACACAAAATACATATCTTTGTTTTACAAAATACGTAGATATCTTTTAATATGGAATTAATAAATTACAGTTGCCAAAGATGAAAAAAAGAGAATGAAAGTAAAATGTATATTTCAAAACATAATGAGAATGAAAGATCTTATAAATGTTTTTCAAATAAGAGTTTTCAATAGATAAAATTCTTCTGAATACGTAGAACGATATCCAAGTTAGTTTCTTCCATAATTCCTGCAATAATTAATTTTCATAGCGTAGATGTAGTTGGATTAATCATCTCTTTCTAATCCAGCTAAAAGAAAGAAAATACAAATCTCAACATCACTTATTTTGTCTGACACACACAGTTATATAAGCTACATATAAAAAGACAAGTAATATATATATAAAAAAAATTAAGTCAATTCCTATTTAAGTCAACAAAGAAAATTTTCATTTTATTTACTTTTTAGCAAATAATTAAAATTAATATATATATGTATATACAAAAATGAAAGAATCACAACATTAAATGACAAAATATAAAGCTAATTTTCTTACAATTTTACATTTTCCTTTATATATATACAGTGTACAGTGGCGCACACAAAGGGGTCCGGACCCCTAAAAGCCTTGATATTTTTTCCAATTGATTATAATTCTAAGTATATAGTACGTAAAATTTAATTAAGTATTTGTTATTAATGATTAATTTTATTAATTAATGCTAGTTATTTAATCAAAAAATTAGTTTTTTAATGTGTTTTGTTCCCGAAAATCGACGAAATCAAAAGGAGCATGATACAAAAATGGTGAAATTTCAACCCCTTTCACCACCCCCTTGAAAAATTCCTGCATGCTCTACTGTATATATATCATTGGACTATTTTTTGTTTGTTTGTAACTGTTTATTCATTAATTAAATTTAATTATTCTAATAAAATAGTATAGTATAGTATAGTAAAAAAAGAAATAACATTTTCAGAAGTTAGGCCATCCCAGGTGGTATTCGTACCCGTGACCTTTGAATTAGAAGACCAAAGCGCTATCCATTGCACTACAGGGGAACACTATGAACAATTTTCCTTTCTATATATGCCGTAGGACTATTATTTTTATTTGTTACTATTTATTCATTTTTTAAATTTAATTAATGAATTAATATTTGAAAAAACTGTTTTAACATCAAGTGTCATCCACTACAAGTTCAAAAAATGTATTTGAACTAGAATAGATGAATAGAAATTATTTTATTAAAGATTGAAAATTTGAACAATATATAAATATATATATAGGAGAGAGTGAACTAATAGTAGGAATTGAATAAAAGATAAATAAAATGAGAATTAAAGTATGATAACAAAAGTTTTAAATATGTTCGACTTTTCTAAGATTAGTTGTACCAATTCATTGCATACAAGAAATATATATATATATATATATACTGTTGTTAACCAAATGGAGCTATAAGTACATAAATTAGTATCTATTTATGGTATAATGCGTTAAAAATAATTACATAAATCATTATCAAATCATAAGATATTATAAAAGAGTGTGAATTACTTAAAGAATTTACACAATGAAAAAAGAGGTATTACATATAGCAGTGCTTCTCAAACTTTCAATTTACGCGACCCACTATTCAATTATCATTTTCATCGCTCCCCCCTTTATACAATAACAATGTATTGAATTCAATAATACTATACTTTGACACTAAAGCTACAATGCGACTTTAACCTCTTATGTGCCACCGACATATATAAACATATCGCTCAGACAAAGCATTAATTTTCCGACCGTATATATACGTCTTTCCGAAGTACGATCTTTTCTACGCAGTGCTATCCATAAAATTATTCTGAATGCTTTGGAATGGAGTAAAAGGACCTTGACAGTATTTGCGAAGGATTTACTTATTTCAGAGGATTTACTTATTTATTCCCTTTCTTTTCTATCCTTCCCTTCCCCTCAAAAAAACATCAAAATACACCATCTACGTGGAAAATGGTAGCATTCGGAAGCGAATCGCGTAACTTTAAATCGGCAGTCAAGGAATTAATTATAAAACGTACAAATTATCAAGATAAGTGTTAATATAAGCCCATGGGGTCCCTGATAATTATCAAACTTGTTCTTAACTTAGTATTGTCAAATTAAATATAAAATATACATTGTAACAGTACTGATACATTTATAAGTGTATTATATCAATGTAAATGTGTATTTTATATTTTATTATATCAGGAAAGTATTTTGATTGTTTACTTTCAGTAAATTAATAATTTTTTAAATAACCTTTTGCTTTGCTCCCCCTTCTTTGTAGAGATATCACGCCCTCCCAAGGGGAGGCGCGCCACACAGTTTGAGAAACGCTGATATACAGGTCTCTACATCTAATTTTTGTACGTAGAGGGAACAATATATATATATATATATATATATATATATATATATATATATATATATTTCTGCAATGTGTTTTCCATTTTATTAGTAATTTTTAAGGGATTTTTTAAAAATAAGATTTGCAGTGTAATATGATATTTTTGTAATAATTTTAATACTTACTTTCTCAAATCTATTATATGTAACATTAAACTAGTATTTAAAGAAAATTGCGTTATTATATAATATATTTTAAGGATATTAATTCATACATTGTTTTATATTTAAATGACATGTAATATAATTGTTTTGTTCTTCTATCTGACATCAAATTTTTAAAAACCTTTAACAATTGAACAGTTTTCAAGAAATTTTTTAAAAAATTACATATTATTGATTTGAGTAATTGTATAAAAATATGTGAAGTTTGAGGTAAACCAGCTGAAAATAAAGCACTATCTTCAATTACATTTGTAAATAGTCGGTACTGCCATCGGATATGTAAAACAGGACACAAATTTTTTTCCCGGAGACAAGAAACTGAATTTTGGTGCGTTGTTTTCTTACTTTATAAAGAAGCAGTTCAAAATAATGCGATTTTTTGTAGTTCTCTACGTTCATGTTCATAACAATGTTCGCTTCATAGTACTTCTGTAATTCAAAAGCTGATATGTTTGACCAAACGTCGTAAACCAACTTAGCGGCAAAAGTGATTTCATCTCTTTCCTGGAAGAATTGACTGGGAAGCCAAGGCTTCCACATCAATGAAGATCCTTGAAACAAAGTTCAGGACTACCGGCATTATTCTTCTAAGTGGTCCTCAGACGGAAAGTTCATTAATATGACGTGGCCGCTGTAGCCTAGTGGTAAAGATAACGGACTATTGGTCTACTTGTCATGAATTCGAGCTTATTGCCGCCGCAGACCTACCGTGCAGAAGGGCCCGATGCTATTTAAAGATGTGGAGGCTTAAATGTCCTCCCGTTGGTGTAGTGTGGAAGTTGGGAGAGGGGAGTGCCAGCTCAGGTGTCGTCCACGTCAGTTGACCATGGTCCAAAATTAGGTGGTCTATCGTCAAATGCCCTTGAACAGCTGAATGGACCGACGTTTATATTCATTCTCTCACTCATCGATAGATGCCTGAATCTTCTTGGTGATTAAGGAGATTTGTAAGGGGAAATCGTATTTGTAGTCTAATTGGTGATAATTTCCTTTTTCTCTTTATTTCTGTCTCTTTTCTTATACACCGGAGGTTGAAAGAAAAATGTCACTTGTCGCGTAAGTTAAACTATTGGGAATCGGATACTCAAATAAAATGACTACAAGTTTCGCTAGTCACAACTCAAGACCAAACTGAATATTTCCTTTCCTTATATATTGCCTTCAAAAGTTCCAGAACTTTCCATAACTATAATTACATTTAACTTTTATAAATACAAGTACAATTAATAATAATAAAAGCACGAAAGAAAGAAAGAATTGCAATTAATAAAAAATAAGCACGAGACACAAAAATTAAAGTCAATACAAAGAAAACGAAAAAAGTTATTTTTGGCTAGTCACCCGCAGCCGGGCGCGTGAGTCCGAGCGGGAGATCGTGTCCATGGCAACCGAAGTGAACCATTTTTGCTACAATATTAAATAAAATTATCATACAATAAATTCAAGAAATAAAGCTAAGTTTCAGGTTTTTTTAAATCTGAAATTAAACTACTCAAACTATCGAAGGCATTTAAATGTTGATTGATATCATTTAAGGTGTTTTTTATATAAAAAAATGTGCTTGATACCTGGATGGTCAGGTATCGTTGTGAAACATGTGCGCCTGATGTAGAGGTAGAGAGCGTACAATACTGCAGAAATCAAACAGATTATTCCCATGACTCGGAAAGCAATTCTTCCATCGAAAGCATCCATGATAAGACCTCCAACTAAACTACCCGATGATTTTCCTGGAAGAGAAAAATTCAGATATAAAAAAATTTATTGATATGTAATTAAAAATGCCATTCTGAAAAAGAAAGCTTTTTATAGCAAGAAACCAACTAAAAATACTTACAATTATTGAATGTTTGCGGGCATATATAAAAATATTAATTCTTAAATGAAGTAATATACTTATCATTTAATAAACTAAAATATACTAACTTAATACAAAAGCTATAATCCGTTACATAATTAGAAGTTTTTAAGGGATTAAGTTAAATTTCTTAAAAGCAATTTTATTTTCTTGTTTCAAAAATTTAAGTCACAGTTTGCAACACTAATATTTATTTTTTTTATCACCTGGAACTTTTATGGTTTTATTGTTTTTTAACTATTGCTTGTAAATTTAAAATTCTTCGCTACTTAAGAATATTAGTTGTTTCAATTTACGAAACGTGAAAATAGAAATGAATATCTTCTAATTTCAAGTGCAAAATCCATTGTTAGGATTGAATAGATCAAAACAAAACAAAGAGGAAACTGAATGGAGTTTGAGTTAATACTATTGAAATAAAAAAATATAAAATATCAAATTTAAAAAAATAAAGATCAAGCAGAGAGAGAGAGAGAGAGAATTTCATAACGGTAAAATAAATGAAAAATTTTAAAATTCGTAAAAGTGAAATATCTAAGGAAACTAGAAATACTTATATGTATTGTTCATTTCATGCACACGTTTAACATGTGATGTTCATTGGAACACGCTCTAAATTTCTAATATTTATCACGTTCTAATATTTATATTTACAATATAATCAATTCAAACTTAAGAGAAAAACTTTTTTTTATAAGAAGCAGAAAACTTAGCATTTATATTTAAGTGGATAATTATTATTAAATCAATTTAATACAGCTAATTAGCTTTCCGATTACTGTCATTGCTATTTTTGTATGTTTTTCAATATAAAAATATCTATGACAGTAGTCGGATTAAGCTTGTGTTTCTTAAAATGCTTTTCTTTTTATAAATATTTTATTTACGTTTATTTTCATTTTTTTTATGCTGTCATTGAATTTGACATTGTTGGTTTACACTCGCTTAAGACTAAATTTTACGATTGAAGAGGTACTAAGCGGAATTAGCTCATTTGGGCCCAATTTATTTATTTTAGGACTATTTTTCGAAAGATCTTAGAAATGGAGAATACAAAATTAGATTTAATCATAATACACAGATGATATTGCTACTTAGTTTTGTAAAAAATGTCTGTCCTCATTTGAGGACATTGTACGATTTGTATGCAAAGCCATTGATAATGAGTTTCATTGTAAGTTTAATTAGCAAAAAATTATTTTTGAGACTATATATTTATACATTTTATTTATGATGTTGATAATTGAGAAAACATTGTATGCATAACGTTGCATTATAATTTATGGGCAAAATTTCACGGTTTTATTTGCAGCATACGTACTTGCATATGGGTTGCTTTTGAGGTTTTCAAAAAGGTGTCTTTTTAACGCGCTTTCATAAGTTTCACTTGTATGCAATGGAATCTTTGAACTCGATTTTTACCCACTTTAAAAGGTAAGATTAATTTGAAATTTAGCACACTTCTCAAGGACCGATGACAATACAATAATTTCATAATTTTATTTCATTGTCCTGATCAGGATCCTCATAAATAAGGATTTCGAGATTTGGCGACTAATTCATTATATCGTTTCCAGATTTGGCGACTAATTGCGTAAACCGTTTTCAGATTTGGCGACTAATTCCAGATTTAGCGACTGAAAGATTGCGCAACCCTAAAACCGCGAATATACTTGTGGTTAATACAAATAAAACAAAAAAAAGTCGTCTTTATGTGAAAAAAGGTAGGGTGGGTGCGTAGTTTTTCTGAAAATTGAAATAAAAAATAAGACTCATGCATGTGAATAAAAATAATTTATGTTCTAACTGCTAAATATTTTTTATTTTTATAAAGCAATACGTTTAGAAGTGATGACACGAACTAACATTATAGCAATACGCTTAGAAGGTGATAAATTTTGTTTTAACTGCTAAATATTTTTTTTATTTTGATAAAGTAATGTTTAGAAGTGATGTACGACTTAACATTATAGAAATACGTTTAAAAGCTGATAATATAATTGACATTTAATATTTCTTCTTAACACACTTATATTAGTTAGACATGTATCTATAGAGACTGAATCTTTAAGATACTATGATATGGGACTCATCCGAGGCCACGTAAACGGAGAGAATAAATACCCTTTAGATCCATTAATTAATATCCTTTGAAGGGCAAGACTAATTCCAGCAGCCACATAATTCAGGCTCCAAATATCAAACTCAAGGATAAGTTCAACAAAAAACAAGTAATAGTTAAAAAAAAAACAAGCTTTTATTTAGATCGAACTAAAAAATGAAAAATAAATTATAGTTTAAAAAAGAAACTAAAAAACTCGCTTTTATAGTGAATCCAACTAAAAAGTAAAAAAAATAATTCTTAATATAAGAATAAAATGATTAAAGAGAAAATGACATATCGGGGATTATACTATAATCTTAGTAGTTCTATTCCGAAATGCCGAGTTGTAAAAATGTAGTACAAAGCACCCCACGATTTTATCCTAATGACACTAATTTTCTCGTTAATCATTTTATTCTTATATTATGAATTATTTTTTTACTTTTTAGTTCGATTCACTATAAAAGCGTGTTTTTTAAGTTTTTTTTAAACTATACTTTATTTCCTCAAATTTTAAATTATCGAGAATTCTTGTTTCTGATATGGATGGAACTTTTGTTGGATTTTCTTTCAGTGTACGTTTTCCGTTTCATAATTTGAGAAAAAAAAATTATTATATTTCTTCTAAATTCCGTTTTGGAAGTTACATTCGCTGTTATAATCATTATGTTATACATTATGTAACTGTTAATATTATACAAGCTTACTTGTTTATACAATTCTAATACTATCTGATAATAATGTTATACTTTTCTAATAACCTATATGACGGCCGTCGGTACAGTATTTTATTATAAGAGAAGTATTCGGAATTAGTACTTATTTCCATCGTTCTAACAGTCATCTTCCCTTAAGTGCTGGAGGGGAAAAAAAAGTGACAGTCAAAAAAAAATATCTGTATTTTTTCCCACAAAGTCTTGTTTTTTACTAATTATGTAACACATAATTCAGCGACAGAATTTCCATAAATTTGTTCATTTAATAATTTTTCAAATATTTCCCAAATGGAACACGTTTCTATATCTTGACACAAATCATTTTTTTTTTTTATCGCGAATCAAGCTTTATTTAAAAAGTAAGTAAAATTGCTAAAAGAGAGAGACCGAATACTTATAAAAAATAAGTGAAATTATCTATCAGTTGGGTTTGCCAATAAATCTAAGTTTTTGATGGTGAATTTTCTTATCTAGGTATATTAAAAGGTAATAAAATACTTTATCATCTCTAAAAAAAATCCCAAATTTTTAGTTTAAACGACGCCTACAGTTATAAACACACTCATTTCCTCATCAATTACATTTTTATCATTTGGGAGTTTGTCTATTTCAGGATGTAGAGCCAAAATATATGCTTCTATATTTTGCAGAAATTGCATATCCGAGAGCATTTTCAAGAGTTAACATAATCAAGAGTTAAGATCAATTTCTATAGCTTTTAAATTGCAATCAAATAAAAAATGTAACTCAATGAAAAAAAAAATTTTTCATAATATTCAAAAACTAAAAACAAATGAACATTTTTTTTTAAAGGGAAAAAATTTTTCATTTTATTGAAAATATAATTTGCTTGAATACGTTTTATGAAAATAATAAAATTTTTCATCTGCCTCATAATCCTGTCATCACTTGCTATATATAAATAGTAATATACCGTAAAATCCGGCGTATAACGAGCACTTTTAACATAAAAATAAGATCGAATTTTTGGGTGCCTTTACACCGGGAAAAAAAAATAAAAAGCTTTAAAAAAAAAAAAGGATGGGTATAGAAAAAAAAATTTGACCTATACATAAAAAACTATTTTTTTTTAAAAACATTCTTATGAACTCAAAGGGTTGAAATTTTAGAAATCAGTATTTTTTTTTTTAAGGTTTGGGATAATACCCCCGAATAAAAAACTTAAACATAAGAAAAATTATTTCCGGGGTGGAATAACGTACCAAATTTCAAATAATGCCATCTCACCAAGGGAAATTTTTTCCTTCTATTCAGAATCGTTTAAAGGCCGCACTTTTAACCTGATTTTAAACACCCAGTTTCTAACTGGGCATGGCAAATCCATTTAAAAGCCTTCAATTGTCGCCTACTGACCCGTGTTCTTTCCCATGACCAGTCGGGGAAACCCAAACATCTGATTTTTTGCTTGTATAAATTTCCCTTTGGAAAAACGTACACTATGAATTGCCTACAAAGAACAATATATAGTGTGGCCTCCTCCTTTCTCTGCCTTTTTTCCCAAGGAAAACATCTTTCAGTTTTTTGGGATATATTAATAATTTTTTCTGTATTTTTTTAGATTGTAAATTTTGTGTGTTTTTTTAAAATTTTCTGAATGAATATATATGTATATATGTGTGTATGTATGGGTTTATATATATATATATATATATATATATATATATATATATGCCTATGTATGTATGTATGCTTTATGTATTTGTATTTTGAAAATTTTTTGTGATCATGTTTTCTTATCTTCCTCATTGAATAATTTTAATTTTTGATTATCTTCGTTCGTATATGAGCAATCTTGAATTTTTTTCTGTATTTGTTGTATTTGTATTCACTTTTTCCCAACCTTTTGGTTCCCATTTGTGAATATTTCCTTCTACATGTAATTTCCTATCACTATTGTTTGAGTATTGACTTACGTTTGTAGGCCTTGTGTTATACTTGTCCGTACACAAAGAGTCTCTACCTAGAGTCTCAAAAAAGAAAAAAAAACCTTAAGAACATTGCGTACGCTCATAACAGGCTTTTTTTCGTAAAAAAAGGGGTGCGCGTTATACGGCGAATATACCCAAAAATTGTAAATTTCAGCTTGAAAGTATAGGTCACGTTATACGCCGGATTTTACGGTTAATATTTATACATGAGAAGGCAAATAGAGTTAAACACATGCACACGTTTGAGGACGTACAGCTTGAATACTATAAAGTGATTTACAAATTAATACATCTCAAGGAAAAACAACACTTCTCAGTCCTTTGGAGTCTCAAAATTCGAACCACACAAAGAGTCAGCAAATTTCTATCAAAATATTTACAAAGGGGTCTTAAAACAGAAAGGTGGTCACTAAATGGTTTTAAGGAACATCTTTTATATGTTATTCAAGATATTTTCTTGAACCCGCTCACTGCGTAGTTACTTTATCAAAGTAGGTACAACAATTCAGCATTTTTTTATTAGGTATTTGAAATCTACATTTTAGAATTAAAATATACAACAAGAATTTGTAAAAGAAATATATATATGTCAGGTTTGAAAAGTTTAAGTTCAAAATTAAGTAAATAATAAATAAAAAAATAGAACGAACTCTTTACCATCGCGTGAGGATTTGTAGGTAAATAAGCCTATATAAAGGTGGAGTGAGCGCTGACGAAGAAGAATGCATACTCGAAAAGGCTTAGCTGGTGACTCCTGGTCGAATTGGTTGTTAATGTTCTACTCGGTTGCGCGCCAAAAGGCCGCCATGTTGGATTTTATGAGATTGAAGCGAAATAAAGAAGTTGTTATAGATATGATGCCTTCCTCATTTTACCAACAGACCTGGGGCCGGTCATATATATAAATAAATGTAGACTATTTAATAAAATTAGAAATTTGCACTTTGAAATAAGAAATAAAATCTTATACAGTACAAAATGTGGTCGACTCCTACTGTGTACTACTGTCAAAAAGACACACAGAATTAATTTTTATTTTAAGACAATACAAGTTTTTTCCCAACCTAGTTTAAATTCCAAAACATTTTTGGGATGTCCTTTCGTTTATTGGATGTTTTCCAAATGTTTTCTTAAAAGGCAGAAGGCTTTATTACCCAATAAATAAAATTTGATAAGTAAAATATAAGGGAAAATTTAACAGCAGAATTTCATGTTCATGCCAGAACGAAATATGGACATAGTTTTTAAATGGAAAGATTTTTCAATTGTTCTGTCATATAAAAATTGATACTCCGTAATCAGAAAAAGTTCGGATTAGAAAAAGTTTTTTAAAAACGTACCTTTTTAAATAAACTTGATTAAAATTGATGATCAACTATAATTTTTTATCTTACTTTTTTATTTGAAAAAAAGTTTTTAAGTTTATAAAATTGGGTAGTTTTTCTTATTTAAATTTATTACTGACTGTATAGGAATTTCAATAAAATTAATTATGAAAATATAAAAATAAAACTTTTTTATGCATCTTGCGTTAGTTCATGACTAAAATAATTGTTTACTGCTCTTAATACAAAGATAAAAACATGCATTCATTCACAAAATTTCAGTAATAGATTAAAAGCAGTAATTAAATACAAAATTGTGAAAATTTATTATAGATAAAAATATACAAGAATTTCACTTTAACATGTGCTAGAAACATATGAGAAAAATATATATATTTGAAGCTTCTGTATAACATATATATATATATATATATATATATATATATATATATATATATTCGAAGTATGATATATGTGTGAAGATGGTAAAAGTAAATGTATCCCTTTTTTTAGTCTAAAAAGAAAGAAACAAGGAGTAGAAGCAGAATATTTTTATTTAATAACAATTTAATTTCACTGTTTGAGCAAATAAAAATAAATAAAATAGAGGTTATGTTTTATATAAGCGCGCTTAACTATGAATGGTAAGTAACATTTCACATTATAAATATATTATAGGTTATGAAATCTGAATAGATAACGCTTAAAAATGTAGTGAGTTGAGATAATAAGTATTATTAACAATAACTGCAATAATAATATTTTCAAAGGATTATTAGATTTAAGGGCAAGTTAAAAATTGAAATTAAATAAAAATTAGAATAATTTGGTTAATAAAAAAAAAGCTGGGGGAAAAAAACTTGCATCCAAATCAGAATTAAGTTTTTTTTTTTGAATCCATTTCAGAAAGTACAAAAAAGGGAAAAACATCAAAATGCTTATATAATTCAATATTATGCAATGCCTTTTAGTATTTATTATTCAGAGTTAATGCAGTGACAAAACTGCACAAGTTGACTGCACAATATTGAAATATAACTAAGCTGTTTAAGGAACATCAATTTCTCTGAAGTATTATTTTATCATAATAAATGAGTATTCTTTAGGATTATTTACTACAGTATAATTTTGAAATGGAATTATGTTATATAATGTTTTGCAATGTTTACTTCGAAATAAATGAATTTTAGAAAGCATATATATATAGGCAACAAAAGTCAAATGCGGGGGAAAATATGATTAAATAATTTTAGCACAGTAAAATTATTTCATAAATAAGTTCATTTTTAAAAAGAAATTTTTAATTAAATTATATATTTATAAAGTTAAAAGAGAACTTGGTCTATACGCCTATCTGCATGATTTTAAATAAAAGCAACTCGTTTACACATTCATAGAACTACTTTATTTATACCTTTATAGTCTTATATTAGATTTTTAGTAAGCATTTAAAAATTTTATATTACTATTTACTAACTTTAATCTTATTTTAATTTTTAAGATATTTTATTCTGCAGATTCACGTTGTTTCCTGAGGTTTGCATATACAAATATGTAAAATACAAAAGTGAGAACTAATTTTTTTTCGATGAAAATATCTCAAAACAACAACGAAGCAAATTAGAATTTAGCATGTTTACGAACGACTAAAGTTATAATAAATTTCTAATTTTAGAAACTCAATTTTTCTTGTTTTTTCTTTTTTTTTTAACAATTTTTTAAAAATTTTTTGGTTTTTTGTTTTATCTGTTAATAATTTAAGCTAAAATAATTATATACGCTTGCCCCGTTGTGTTTTAGAACTTACCTTTAGAACTATTTACTTTAAAATCGTTTGGTTTTTCAATTTATAAACGCCCCAAAAATTTGTTAGTGGATCGTCATTTTATTTACTGCTTCTTATTTTTGAATATAATGCAGTAAATTCTTTCTTTAATTTCAGCATGGTCTTCTTTAATCCACTGGTTCCATTAAGTATATTTTCGTATTAAATAAATACACATCCGAAGGTATATGAATTTAAAAAAAACATTGTGTGTGCTTGTTTTCTGAAATGTTGGAGAAAATTGAGCTAGGAGAATTTTACTTATCGACCAATATATGATACCAATTAGATCATGCAACCAAAGTACATTTTTTCTCTCTCTCTCTTTACAAGTAATATATACATGGACAGCCCCCTCGTACACACACACACACACACACACACACACACACACAACACAAACACACACACACACACACACACACACACACACACACACACACACACACACACACACACACACACACACACACACACACACACACACACACACACACACACACACACACACACACACACACACACACACACACACACACACACACACACACACACACACACACACACACACACACACACACACACACACACCCGCGCCCACACCTTTTTTGATTGTTACAAATACTTAACTTGTTTCAAATAACAAATAGAAAAGCAAATTCATCTAAAATTTTCCAAATAGAGAGTTTTTTAAAGAAAATAACACCTGCTTGACTCATAAGAAAACTGCCGTTAGTTAAATTCACTTCAAATTTTTTTTATATTTATAAGATTATTTTTTAAGGGGGTTGGTCGTGGGGCAAAAATCCCCCGGGCCACCATCTTTAATTCTGGAAAAACGGTTTGTTTGTTACCAATGACCTTGTCAGTATACTATTATGGGAGACAGTCTTTTTGGGAATTAAAATGTATTTGTAACATTTCTTCCTCTTTTTTTGGGAAAGGGCCCCTTTTTATAATCTTATGATACTTATTGAAAGAAAATTCCCCACGTGACCCTTTTGTTCCAAATATTTTCTATGAGCAGGCTACATCCCCCCCCCCCGTGAATGACTAAGGGTTTTGATAAGCTGTGTTGTACGACTGATCATGGTTTATAAATGGAAATTTTTTTTAAAAAAACTGAGTATTTGTGATTTCTATCGGATGAAGTTGAAACTGTTAAAGCTAGGAACGAAGCTGATGAAATAATGGTTATTAATCATGATACGAAAGTAAATTTTAGAAAAGCGAGGAATATGAAGCGTTTGAAATGAAAGGAAAACTTTCAAATGCTGCCTAAAATTTCCATCAAATAGATGTAAAGACCAAATTTAAAGATGACACACTACACCCTGAAAAAAGAACAGAAAGAAAAGACAAAGGGCTATATTTGTCAATCATCAAAGGACAATAAAACTACAATAATTTGAACAAAATATGAGAGTTTTGCTTGCAAATACCATTCTCGCAACGGTAACGAAAACTATTTGTGATATGTATCCTTTATTAAAGTCGCACACATTTAAAGCATTTTAGTTCAGTTTAAATAGTATTTTTTTCTCAAATTATCAAATAAAATTGAAAATTCCTTAAAAGTAGGTAAATATACTTTCTCTTAGTTAAATTATTCACTCGAATTACAATTTGTATATGTACAATAAAATTAATTTTAAAAAAAAGATTATAGGTCACCCGCGTGACCACTAACTTTAGTATCGTGTACACACCTTCTCCCGGGTTTAAAAAAAGTATGTAAAGGAAAATATATCGAGAAAAGATCTTGAGACACGCATATTATAATTTTATTTAACGGTTCATTTAAAAATAGTCTAAATTTAGAAAACGGGATTTATTGTATTGGGACGTAAAAAGTAAAATTTTTTTGAAAAAGAAACACATCAAAAGAAATCTTAAAAATATTTGTGGTTGTACAAGGACCGCATTTAAAGCTTGTTAGGAAACAAATGTGAAAAAGCAACGAAAAAAAATAAGAACATAAGGAAGCGAGAGTTGATAAAAGATATTTCATTTCAAATTTAGCTTATGAGTTGGAATGAATTATTTGGAAATGCTTTATTTGTTAAAATTCTCATTTTTTAAAACTGATTTATGGAACTCATCTATTTACGATTTACAAAATCATTTCAAATATACATTTACAAACAATTTTTAAGCTTACGATTGATGAAAACGGAAAAAAATTACTGAATATCATGAGACCAAGCCAGCATAAAAAAAAAAGTCTTTTAACAAGCTTGGTAAGGTCAAGAAAAAATGGACTTCTCAAAAACAATCACGATATAATCGCGATGCAATCTCTCCAAGACCCTTAAGCAACAAACATTCTTGTGTTTCTACGACCTTTCTATCCGACAATGCCATGGCAATTTTAGACTCAATTTATGTTTGATAAGACATGTTATAACGCAGTTCAATTTGGAAAAGAGGAGCAAGGATTTTTTACAGAAATCATTTTTTTTCTAAACACGTTGTGAACTACAAGTCGCCCACAAAACAAGTTTTTTAAATCGTTTAGATTACCGAGAATTGAAAAATTGATTTCCATCCTCATAATTTTCATGATTAACCATTACATGAAAAAAATGCTTTCCAGAAAACTCATTGAATGTAACAGACGATGTTGGGTGATCTAATTTAATATAAGTTAAAAGCACGTGGCGCTTTCGTATGTTGTACTTTAAGGAATATTGTGGCGTCTACATTTACTTTTTATATAACAGTTATGAAATTGTGTATCAGATTTATTTAGAGATGAAGAAATAGAAAATAATAGTTTTTTTTATGATAATTTTAAAATATATTTCTCTCTCTCTCTCAGGAATGTTTCTGGAAGGATTTTTTTGTGAAAAATGGCATTGAATGACTTAAAAGTTACAGTTATGTCCATTGAAAGCAAGAAATTATTTACAATCTTTACCCCCCTGGGTTTGGGGG
>BMAV01001696.1:0-46511 GCA_019973955.1 Trichonephila inaurata madagascariensis
CTTCTAAAAAAAAACCTTGTTGCCCCCAATATTCCAGAAAGAAATTTCCTTGCTTCCATTAAATGCGGCTCTTTCCCCACCTCTTTTAAGGAAAATGAATGGCGGGATTCTTTCTACTGAATCATTGGGATTTAATGAGTCATGTATCGAGAAATGAGTGCAGCGAAATGTAGAGCAGAAAATGGACAAATAATTCTAATGGTTACTATTTATATTTCACCCAATCAAAGTGTAAAGAAAATTGTCGAATTCCTTCACAAAAATTTAGTTGCCTACACTGTGTGTGAAGAGCCGGATCAACTCTTCTGAACAAATTGCCCATTATTTTAAGTGGGAGGATTTTAATGTAGATTTTTCAAAAGACTAATCAAAACCTTTAGTAGATTTTTTAAAATCAAAGTTCAGTTTAATTATGTCAAATGATCCAAATGAAAGCACGGCAAAGTAAAAAAACGCTTAACGAAGTTTTTTTTAGATATTTAAATAATTTTGAATCTAAAATATTTATAATCTATTTCAGTTACCATAAACCTATTGTTTCCTTCTCAGAATACAATTCACAAATATGTATATTTAGCAAAAAATATTACTTTATGAGTACAGACATATGATTAAATAATTTTATATGACAATACTAATATAATACCCCCTTGTTTTTTATTCACCTAACTAATCACTGAAATAACATTATAAAATTTTAAGTTATCACTTCTATCGTGTGGTCATAACTACACACATTCTTTTTTTTTATATCATATTAATTCTTTTACTAGGCTTAAAAAACTAAAATTAAAAAAAAAAAATGAAAATGAAGGCAATTATCACATAGTCGATTAATAGTTGTACTGGAGATTTAAAATAAAATTAAATTAGCAACTAAATCTAATTCTTATATTAAAATAATCCAAATTAAAAATATGGAACAGGCTAACTTGAGAGGATAACTGGTCAAAAGTTCCATTCAAAATATGTGGGGAGAGGTGGAAGGTTGTAAAGAAGGGTCTCGAAGGTCGACATTGGAGGGGGGTTAAGGTCGTGCAGAATGAATTCGAAAGACGTACTAGAGAACCTAGAGAAAAAGAAGCGAGTGCAGTGCATGGAAGCACGAGGTCTTATAGAAGTTATGAAGCACACTTCCCATATTTTAAAGGTAAGTCTTGATAAATATTTTTCATTTGGGATAATTTAAAAACCTTTCATTGCCATTATTATGTAAACACACGCATTTTATTATATTTTGTTTCGAAGGCATCCGACTAGGTTCGGAGAACTATTTAAAAAAAAAATTGATTTTCAGAAGAATTTTACTGTTTTAAAAAAAACATAAATATTTTTCAAGAGAGAGAGATACTCTTAATTTTATTAAATAAATAATATGCACCACACCCCCTGTTTTCTGAAGAAAAAAAAAAGAATGTTATTTTTATAAAATTTTAGCAAAATTTTCAAACGTGTTAAGAAAAACAGAATAAATAAAAATACATTGTACATAATGTGATTTGGATTTCATTGATATACTTCTTGATCCGTCTAGTGTCACAAAACGTAGGATTAAAAAATATTTTAAGAAATAAATGTTTTCTAAGCATTAACATTTGACGTTCGTCAAAATGACCTCATGTTCTAAAGCTAAAAAGATCTGTAAAATGTGAGGCACAAAAAACTGTATTAAAACCTGCAGTTTGTTACACTCTAAAGGACTCATTGCATGTGTTAGAAATTTCTTTGAATTTTATTGAAATGTTGTAGAGATATCCCATTTTTTGTGCACAAATTATTGTGAAAATTGTTTTTAACCCAAAACACATTAAAAGAATATTGTTACAAATTGGATAAAGTGAATATTAGAAAAACAATTCAAATTCCACCATTTTTATGTATTATTACTTCTTCTTCCTCTGTACTTCTATTTCTTTCTTATCTTATGGTCCTAAAATGTGACAACTTAAAAACATCGTTTCAACCTATTTGGATATCAAGCTCACATTTGGAGGAAGTATTCATTGCTATTCCCAGATCCAACCTCTTCAATGGTTGAATCGGAATCCTTTTCTATTAATATTTTAACGAAAATTAATTTGTAAATTTTCCGTGGATTATTAAACATTAATAACGCTTTACATCAGCCTACGCTTTGTAATCCGTTAAAATGACCCAAAATGACGTTAAAATTACCCATTTCAACCGAAACGTACATATTTCGGTCTTTTAAAAATTTCATTGAATGCAGCAATCTCTTTTAGCTTTACACAAAACATATTTTGTTAAACAGTAAATTACATAAAATTAGAATTTCCGAATGTGAATCTCTTTAATCTATCAAGAGTTGGAAATAAAATTGTTCAATATCAATCAAAAACGGGGCCCCTTAACTCACAAAAAAAAAATTGGTTTCAAATGAAAACTTTTGAATCAAATATCTATATTTTTTTTATGGGAAAAAAATTCCCCAAAAAAAAATTTCTTACTGTATGAATTTTTTTTTTGATTTATCTTTATTTTAATAATAGCCTCATAGATATAGTTAATTTCAAAAAGTTATTCCATGGTAATGAAATGCGTTTTTTCGAAAAACGGCGAAAATTTTCTTTTTGTTTAAAAAGGGTACGTAATTGATTGTTTTTTTTTTTTTTAAATTGGGTTTGGATAGAATCTTTGGTATGGATGTCCGACATTTGGGGAAAATTTTCATTTATTTTTCCCCTTTTTTTATTTGATGTTTCCTTTTTTTCCATTTTAGAAATCGGGGTGCTTTCGACGTTTTCGTCTCTTGATGCCATTTCAAAAAATTTTTGAAAAACTCTCACTCTAAATTAAAATATTTTAATAAAACATTAAAAAATTATTAAGGGCATTCCCTAAGAAAAAATGTATGTAGTTTATATTTTAGTTATACTTTTACAGATATGAGTTCATTACTTTTTTCTCTTATCTGTTTTAAAGAATTTTTAAAAAATGGTTAAAATTTCCCTTATAATTGTAATTTTTGAAAAATTTAGTTTATTTTAAATATTGCTGCTTGTGTGTGTGGTTAAGCTTTAATATTTATTGGTATTGGTCCTTAAAAAAGGTTTTTATAAAGTTTTAGAAAGCTATTTAAAAAAAAAACTCTGAACTTGTTCGGAATCTTCAAGTAATCAAATAGAATTTCTGGAATCAATTATTTAAGATTAAATGTTAACACTCTTCCATATATGCCAAAGAGCCAAAATAACAAAATCTTTGAATTAAATACTTTGTCTTTTTTTTCTAACTGTTCGGAGCATTAAAACATTTTGATTCATTTTTTTAAGAAAATGTTTTGCTCGTTTTTTAAAAACATTTGTGTTGTTTTATGTCTATATTTATATGCAATAATTCAGATTCATTTCTCCAAGTAACATTTAACACAAGCTGCGTTCTTATAAATAAACTGGAGTTGCGGCATTAATAGTTGAGTTTCAATAAAAATTAAAAAAGTTGTCTCTTCGTTTTCTGGCGGAGTTTTAAATTTTCAATTTATCAAGATTTCTAAGAAAAATCTTTCGAAACAGCCTTTCTTTTTTCATAACTAGATATAAGAAACTCATCTTGAAGTATAAACTGGCAGACATTTAAAAAAGTCTCAATAGACCAAAATGGAAAACTCTATTACGTTTTCCAGAGCTGTCACTGAATTAAGTCAGTGAAATAGGGTTAAGTTGTTTCAGGATCTCCCCCATCCAGTGGAAAATTTCGACATAATAGCGTAATTGAAAGTGAAGAAAAACAAAAAGAAAAATAAAGTTAAGCCTAATAATATAGCACGTGTAAACGGGGGGAGTGAGTGAAATTAGCTTATTTTTTTCTCTACACTGGTGTGCAAAACTTAAGCAAAAGGTGGGTTTTTTCCAAAATTCCGAAAAATCATCTGAGAGCATGAAATTTAAATGAGGGAATATTTGTAAAAGGATGACAAAATGGCGCGAAAAAAGGAAAACAACGCATACGGTATGGAATCAAACAAAACAAGCTTTATTGAACATAGTAAAGGATCATGATTTCTATCAACAGGAACAACAAGCAGATGTTTTATGGTAATCCCTCCCCTTACTACTTTTTTGCTTTGCCCCGTCTCCATACTCAGAACCAGCTGGTAACTTTTTTTTTGAGGTAGGGTGCCCATTCCTCAATCAACATCTGTTTGAGTTGTTGGTTGTACTCCGGATGATGTGAGGTGTGGCAATACTTTCCCCCCAAAGCATCCCACATTTTCGATGGGATTTAAATCTGGGAGCACGCTGGCCAATCCATTCAGTGATATCTTACTTTCCCAGCAGCTCCTCAACAGCAAGAGTGCGATGTGGCGGGCATTGTCATCCATAAAATGGTCTGGGCCAATGGCACCTGGGAAAAGTGCACAGGGGGAAGGGTACCTCCTCACAATAGCGTCCCCGGTTACAGCCCCTCTTCGAAAAGGGGAAGCCAGTTCCCCCGTTCAGCATAAGCCCCCCCAGACAAGAACTCCAGGACCCCCGAACGATGTCTTTCCTTGATGTTCTGGGATAAAAGGGGTTGATCTCTCCAAATCAAAAACGCGTTGAGAACGTTTCGGTATAAACCCGACTCTACCCGAAAAAGAAAACAACTCCATTCATCAGTTGTCCAGTTTTTGCTTTTGCCCCCACTGTAAACGGTGGCTTCAGTGGCCATTTTTCAACGGGAGGCAGCGTTCAGGACGGTGGGTGAACAGGCCCCCGTGAAGGCGTCTGGCCCGTAACCGCTACACTTGTCGACCTGTTGCTGTACAGAGTTTCTGAGCAATGGCGCTTGCTGAGTGCTGTCGAACTTTTCGCCTGCAGGATGATATATCGGCCATCCCCTGCAGTTGTCGTCCCCGGGTGGCCACACCAACCTTTCTAACAGCTGTACCTGTGGTTTGGAACGCTTCCCAAAGCGGCGAAACGCACTTTTGTTGATTCGAACCTGCAGCCTACACTGGTGACAGTACCCCCCTCCTCCAGTTTTCCGATCATTCTTCCAAGTGTGAAGTCATCCAGATGATTTCTTCTAGCCATATTTCACGAACTGACTCACTGGCACTTGCAGAGAATATGGTGAATTGCGTCTCCGTCCTTCATTTCATTCTACTGTTGAGCAGCGCGCGCCGACATCACGCGTTTTGCGTACGCTCACATCGCTTCTGACATTTTGTTCCTGATATTTGCATACGCATGACGTTTCTACTGACTTCCGTGTTCCCTCTACTGATCTCCAGACTTCCTTTTCTGCAGTTTCATGGCTATCTGCTAAATTTTTACATTGTTGCTTAAGTTTTGCACACCAGTGTAAATCCATTTGAGTCGGTATAAATAGGCCGTTAAAATGCTTCAAATGTTAAAATTTTTTTAAAATTTTATTTAAAAAAAAATTCCATTTTGCTGCATCATTTATGAGAATTCTATTCGCTAGAAAATTGAATTTTAAAATTGTAAAAAAATATGATGTAACTGCGATAGGTACACTTTCTTTGTATATAATATATGTTATGATAGAATACTAATTTTTCATATACAAGAAATGTAATTTTCCTTTATTATGTTCAAACTTTTTGAGAGTTCGAAATTTTTGTTTAACAATCGAGGAAAATTTAAAAGAACAGTTACAAAATTTTATAATAAAGTATTGCTTTTTTTAGAATGTTAATTATGTTTATTTTTGCACTTATAAATATCAGTGTTGGTCTTACATTATAAATCAGTTGTGTATAAGTAAAAGTGAATCTTGAGGTTTATTCTAAATTAATTACAAAGTTTGTAAGATAGACATTTCGTTATTCGAACTGCTTATTGTAAATACTTGAATAGACATGAATAATTCGTTATGTTTATAACTGTTGTTCCTGCTTTAAAATAAATAAATATTTATATGTATAAAAACAAGAGTTCCACTTGTTAAATTCTTCAAAGACATTTTCTTTGTGTATTTTTATAACAAGGGTTAAAATATGCTGTAATAAAAATGTTCACAATGAAGCAAAACTAAAAATTACAAACATAAAACGTTGGTGTTTTAAATGGAAGATACTGTGAATAGTTGATTACTCTTGTTGGTGAAGTAAGGAAAGAGTAATAAAAAAGACCCCTAAATAAGATAAAATTTAAAATTATCAAATTAAAAACTGAAAAACGATGCAGAGCAATCAATTAATTTTGGTATAGTTTTATATTGTTTCGGGCCGGCTCTAGCAGTTTCGCCGCCTCAGACAAAAATGGAAAATGTCGCCTCTCTCTCTCTATATATATTATTTTAAGTCTTAAAAAAATTCAAAATAATTCGAATATAAGGATGTAATTACTTGTTATTATTTCAAACGAATGAAATGGAAGATAAGGAATCGTCTATTTAGGCAATCCAGTTTCTTCGAAAAATAGTCTATTAATGGTGCGGACCACAAGCGTTTGTTTTAATTTATAATAACTACACTCTAGACTAAAATAAAGCCTCTCCTGTGGCTCTCTATCTACCCAAACCTCTTATTACCCTTGTCCCCTTTTGGATAGCTGGAACCAGGCATCATAAGGGTGAAAGAAATGTCTCTCACTTGTGTCCTCACTCCGGAATGGGGAGAAAGTTACTAGTTAAAGATGTGTAAACACATTATGCTGTAATATATACTCCCGCCTCAAACCCTTCAAGTTTCAACATAAATGAAAACTGTCATTAAATATATTGAGTACAAAATAACATACGTTAAATGAAATACCAAATTCACATCCAATAACATTTCAGAAAATATATCAAATTTTTTGTAACAATAAAAAATATATTTTTCAAATTTGATCCAAATGCCGCCCATAAAATTTGCCGCCCCCGGCAATGGTCCGGTTTGTCCGGCCCTAGAGCCACCCCTGATTGTATTAAAAATATTGCTATACAAATCATAGATGAAAATATCTTTATTTGCAATTTTCTCAAAATACATTTTTCAATGTTTCGGGGACACTTAACGTCAAAATCTATTTTACCTATAGTGCTGATATTTTGCATATAAAATTAACAAATTTTCAATATAGTGAATGGATTTTTTTTTCAAATAGATATTCATAAATGTAGCACAATTTCTGCCTAAATTTGTCTGCCTAAAATAATCTGGCTAAAGGAAATTTGAATCACATATTTTAAAATTTTTATAAATTTATCTTTTCAATTTTTCATTACCTTCGTTATATGAACGGTTATGTTTACAAATACTCTGGAAAATTTTAAAGCTACATATGCCGTGAACTTTATGGAAAATGCAACTAAAGCTAGGAACATGGCTCGAAATTTTTAAAAAGAAAATAGTTATTGATTGTTAATTGCTCATACAGAATTGTTTATATTTCCCTTTCCGGTGAATATCCGATGTTTTTAATTGAATTTGTGCAGTGGTAAAAAGGAGCTATTTCAAGGGTAGAAAGGAAAAGTATAATTTTTAAAGTTTTGCTTTCCACTGAACACTAACTAATATTGCAACTCTATTGACCATGAAATCGTCCCTCCTTCTGCCATGACCAAGGTCACCTTGCAAGCCGAAAGGGACCAGGGTCGAAGGTCATGGCTGTCTTGATTCTCAAAGCTGCGTCAGAGAACCCTCCCAAAAAAAACAAGTTACATGATCAAAGGAGGGACGATTTTCCCCGCGTTTGACCATCACTTCACCAGTCTTCCATTAAAGCTTGTGATATAGTGCTTTATATTACCACGTGTTTTATATATGAAATGTAGTGAACATAACATCAGCGATACCATTGGATATAAAGAAAGGTAGGATATTTATATTATTGTATAACTTTATTCTTGAGTCATTATTGAATTTATTTTTAGTTTTGAAGATAACTGAGTATAATAAACTGATGCATATATGCCAACATCATTAGTTATTTGTAAATTAAGATCTGTTATTCTATATGAGAAATTGGTGTTTAAATTTATATATTTTTTTAATCTATCAAATCCTTATCTTAAAAATATTAAATGTTTTATTAATAACATAACCTAAGACTCCACACATTTTATAGCAATGCCTCATTATTGTTATGAATCCAACTGTTCATCAAATAAAATACATATTCTTGCATTTTCCCGGCTTTCCATCCTATTTGAATGAGATAACATATTGATTAACATATTTCAGTGAATTGCTATAAATATTCTTAATACGGTTAATGTCTTTGAAGAAATCTGCTTTATTAATTCCGTTCATCATGTTATGGCTATTCAATCTTAAGAAAAGTATATTGAAATTTGTAATACAGAAAAAATTTTGCAAGCTGAAAAATAATTGCTCGTAAAAAATTTAATTTCAAATTATTCAGGGGAGATATTTAATGTTAAAGTAGATATTAAGGATTTCAACGAAGTATTAAACATTTCAAAAAAATTAGAGGATATCTCAATAGAAGAGAATAAAATTTTAATGTACATTACGGGTTATACGTGCATAATATAAAATTTGGATGCTCCGATTGCAAATGCATATTTCTTTCAAATAAAGAGATGAATTTCGATTCAAAAAATGCAGAACAAAACATTTGAGACTTCTGGATAGAAGAGATTTAAAAATGCCCACAAATATTACTATGAAAGTCATTTCAATGCAGCATCTCACTTTTAATTTGTTAATATCGAAAACATTCGAATCAAGATTTCTTAAAAGTTAATTGCCAATTATCTGTTTACAAGCACAGCTGAAGCATATTTGGAAGTACATGAGTTGTGGAATGTCTCGCATTCGTTTCATTCATCTTGTGTAAAGTGTAACACACCTGCATTTTCATATTTTCAAAAAAATATTCACTACATTCGGGCATATATGCTTAAATAATTATTCAAAAATACGCAATGAAAAATTTTTAACAGGGAAGGATAATCCAAAAATAAAGAAATTTAAGCCCAATTAGATCAATGTTGCTTTTTATATTTTACAGTTTTATTTATTTAAATATTCAATCATTGATTGGTATATTATTCAACGTACATGTACTTCCTTATACTTCATTTTTTATTCAAAATAGATTTTATGCGCATGTTTAAAATAGTTCACATAACTATTACTTAAAGAAAAATTCTATTTATTTACATTATTCACTTAAATCATTTTCATGAAGATTTTAGCATTCGAAGGATGTTAAATGTAAAATACTACTTCTTTTTAATTTAAAAAATTTTATTTGACTTTTAAATATTTTTACCTAGGCATATATTTATTTGTAACTCATAAAAAATAATGTAAAAATTGGTTTGAATAATATCAGTACAAATCCAAATGATTCAAAACTTGAAAGTAATCAGTACATTGCCTCATTAATGATATATTCTATAAAAAGTGTGCGTGTGTTTTTTCTTCAGATTTATAGGTAAAGTATTTTTTTCTGATGTATATATTTTCCTAACGCATAATCTAGAATATTATGTTTTTCATGTGGAATCATGTTTGTTTGTTTTATTAATATGCCTCTAATGCTTTACTTTTCATATTTTCTTTGCAAGTAAATGTTGCTTTTGTTATTTTATCTGATTGAAAATATTTTATATTGAGTCAGTTTTTACTTATATGTTTCTTACATTGTTATAAGCCTTTCACGAGTGATATTTCCCTCTTTTTCTTGGAAAATATTAGACATCCTTCTAACGAATTAATACATAACATTCATCTGAAAATATTCTAAATGAGAATTATAAAAAATAATCAATATAAATGTGGAAATATTAATCTACGACCTGAACAGAAATAAATATCGCAAGCTTTATATTCCTGACAGCCCCTGCCACTAGCAAAGCATTTCCTCCTTTCCTTCTACTGAACAACTATTTGACGTGTCAGCAAGCAACCGAAAACTTTCTTTCCCTACCAGAACAATTGTTTACACGAAAAGTTGTTTCGTTTCTGGAGTTGAAAGCGGAAAAACTTTTGTCTTTCTCTCTCAACACAGATGTTGTGTGTGTCACAAACATTATTCAATACTACTTGCTGTCATTATTTTGTTTTTGTTTATTTGAGACGAGCTTAGGTGGTAGTCATTGCATTGTTGTATCGAAGCAGGGAGAAAAACGTATCAGTGGCGGACACAAGGGGTGTCCTAGGGGTCCGGACCCCTTTCCCCACGCCCTTGAATTTTTTCCCCTGATTGAATGTAATATTAAGCATATAATACGTAAAATTCAATTAAAAAATATTTGTTTTAATGATTAACTTTTATTAATTAATACTATAATTATTTATTCAATAATTAGTTTTTTGCTGTTTTTTGTTCCCCAAAATCAAAAGGAGCATGATACAAGAATGGTGGACTTTCGTCCCTGGACCTCCCCCCCCCCTCCTTGGAAAACTTTGTGTGCGCTACTGAAACGTATATAAAATAAAAGCAGAAAAGATCAGAAGCGATAAATCAAGCTTATCTTCCCTATTTTAAATAAATATTTAATTTTTTTCTTTTATTGAAACCAAGGCAATTTTGTTAGAAAGAAACACCGAAAAGCTGTCTAGAATCATTCTTTATCGTTCCGTATATCTGGCATTTCTCAGTGGAAGAAGAGTTCTAAGACAACGATTCATCGCCAAGACATTGCCAAATAGTTACCGAGATGCGCCAACATACTTTTCTTAATCCGAGGTCGATGCGCTTTGCTTTGTGCGCTCTTGTGATCCTCCTCGTAGTGTCAGTGTCGTTGGCAAGTCTTCAACCCGAGGCCGAAAAGGTGCTAAACTCACTTCAAAAGCGTTTCCTGGCCGAAAAGGCGCTATACTCACTTAAAAAGCGTTTCCTGGCCGAACTAGGCATGAAGGACGTCCCTGATATGGAGCTTGTCAATACGGATGAGAAAGAAATACAGCGGATGGCGCCAAAGTACCTGTGGAATGTGATGAGGATTGAGGAGGAGTTTCTTGCTTCATCTGATACAGGTGAATTTATTCAATTCCTACTATGGCTCTCTCTATCTTTATATATAAAAATCTTCTTTGCGTGTGTATGTGACTAAACTCCTCCTAAACGTCTGGACCGATTTTGATGAAATTTTTTGTGTTGGTTCAAGTGGATTCGAGAATGGTTTAAATTTACAATTCGGTCCAATATCGCAATTAGTTAAAAAGATATTAATTAAAAACATTAAAAATATTCAGCTCAATATTCACCTGCACTGTTGTAACAACGTTATTGTTAATAAAATGACGTAAGTTGGCGTCGAAAATCAATTTTCAGCCAAACCGGGTCTTTATTGTTGCAAAAATGCAGAGGAATCATACTTTTTAGCGTTTTTAATTTATATCTTTTCAAATAATCTTTATATGTGTAATTCTGTGCGTGTGTATATGACTGACTCCTCCTAAGCGACTGGACCGATTTTGATGACATTTTTTGTGTGGGTTCAAGTGGATTCGAGAATGGTTTAGATTCACAATTTGGTCCAATGTCGCAATTAGTTAAAAAGATATTAATTAAAAACCTTAAAACGCATAATTGTTTTACCCCTGTGTGCTGTTTATTCTGCTAATGCGCGGAAAGAAAGAAGAGGGGAGAATTTTTCGATATTTTCACCGTTTTTAAAATTGCAATCTAATTTTCTATCAAAATCAGACAAAAAATAATTACAGTATCGGAAAGATTATTCATTTCGCCACGATATGGCATATATCTTTATATATATAATTCTTCTGCGCGTATGTATGTGACTGAACTCCTCCTAAACGGCTGCACCGATTTAGATGATATTTTTTGTGTGGGTTCAAGTGAATTTGAGAATGATTTAGATTCCTAATTCGGTCCGATATCGCAATTAGTTAAAAATGCGCCAAAATTATGTAAGGGCGTGCGAGTGTTCATAAAAAAAATCGTGGGAAATATTCTTGAGGACACTATTTTGAGCGGCAAGCTTCAAAGTGAAGTTGTACTTCTACCAGAGATCCCAATGATTCCTTAAGACTCACCTACCCATTCAAATGTTTGCAATTTCCATTTCATTTGGTATTTCTATGACCATTAATAAGTCACAGGGTCAAACAATGACAATTTGTGGCTTAGATTTAGAAAACCCTTGCTTTTCACATGGCCAATTATATGTTGCATGTCCGAGGTTTGGCAAACCATCGTCGCATTTGTTTGTTTATACCCCTCAAGGATTAACCAAAAACATAGTACATTCAATGGCATTACGATAAATTTATTTTTCGTGCATTAAAAAAGTATACCTGTTATGAAAATAGCTCGAGTTTTATCTTTTTTACCCTTTGGTCAAAACAAGTTTAAGTTTCTATTCAGAATAGGTTCTATATTCAACTTAGATCATAGTAAATACATGCTCACACGCAATTGATAAGTCGAATTGTGGTAACTGTACATGTGATAATGTCAGGTATTGTAATAACTTTCTTTATAAAAATTTCATCTAAACGGTCCAGATTGTTACAACTTATTCCAAAATTTTGTAATTTTCGAATTTAAGACGTGTGTACAGGACAACGTCTGTCGGGACCGCTAGTATATGTATAAATATATCTTGTTGAGAAATTTTCATTCGTTAATAAAATATTTTCTGTTCACGTCCAAATAAAAATTTTTAAACGTAGTGGATGACAGTTGATGTTAATACAGTTTTTTCAAATATTAATTCATTAATTAAATTAATTGACGGTTTTCGACGCCAACTTAGATTTGTCTCCATTGTTGTAACAATGTAACTGTTAAAGCAATGACAAAAGTCGGCGTCTAAAACCGGTTTTTCAGCCAAACAGCGTGGGCGTTGTTACAACAATGCGGACAAATCGTGCTGTTTTTCCCAATTCCTCTACTATTAGTTCACTCTCTCCCTATATATATATATGATATATATAGAGAGAAGTTCAAATTTTCAATCGTTAATAAAATACTGTTCCGAATTTTGTGTAAAAAATTTGTATTTGAGTGTTTAATGCGTTTATATTACTCTATGTTATGTTTATTGCATGTTAAAATTGTACCATTCACAAGCAAAGCCGCCCCTTACGTTATAATGGCGATTCAATGAGAACTTGGCGATAGAGCCAAGTTGGCATCATTTTTGGCGACCAATTTGGCGACTATTTTGGCGTCATTGTCGACCATGTTGGCGAGTTCGGAACCCTCTGTAATCTTCTAGAAAGTAGTTGATCTCTCCACTAATGTCACAAGTGGCTATATTTCTGGAAGTTTCTGTCGCGCTTATAAATAAGATGCTCGCCGGACGGCGATGAGTCAAAGTAGCGAGTAGTGAGGATTGTTTTGACTAGCGATTAGCTCGGCTGTGCTTGTGAATAATCTTTACTTAGTGTATTTTTAAACACTGGTTATTGTGTTTGATTGCTGTTGAAGGTGTGAAGACCTTCAGATATTTACTCTGTGAATATTGCTGCTGAATCCTGAATTTAAAGGATTGGACCTTGATAATAAACTCGCATCGCTCTTAAAGAACTGTTTATTTTCTTTGTGATTGTTTTGCATAAAATCTGCGAATCCGGATCTACGTAACAGTACTTTCCATTCAAAGTAGGAATTGACTTAAAAATTTTTCTTTTATATTACTTGTTTTTCCTCTAATGTAATATCAGTTCAATAAATATCACAAAAATATCTATTTAAATTTTTTAAAAAAAACTAATTTCTTCTTTTTTGAAGCATTTATTTGTGTGAAACTTTGAATGGATCAAATTTATTTATTTTTCTTAAATACAGATTTATAATCTAATGCAATTTATGTGCACAAAACTGTCTCTATTCAAACACATTTTCAGTGATATTCGTTTTAGAAATTATTTGAACAGGAATGTGTTTCATATATAAAAATACAAATAATTTTTTCTATAATAGCTTTTTTTTGAAAATTGTGTACAATTATTTCTGAATATAAATTATACAACATTTATTACAATGTTCAATTATATGGGAAATATTTATTCCGATTGAAATGATTTTGAGTCTCTGTATATTTTGATTACTTAGAAGCAGCTGAATTTGAAAGACAACTCGATGGAACTCTCTCCTTTACGCGCCTGAGAAAGACAGCAGTGTGCAATGGAAAGTGCTGCAAACGTCCACTAAGTCTATCCTTCGCAGACATCGGATGGAACTGGATTGTCCATCCAAAAGAATTTGAAGTTTTCTACTGTAAAGGGAGGTGTGAGGGTTCCCAGGGCCCCTTTGCCAGCACACATGCCCTCATACGAAGCATTTTAAGGGATAACGGTCGCAATGTGTCCCGCCCTTGCTGTGTCCCCAAAAAGTTCAGACCCCTCGTACTACTCCATTACGACGACAATAAGCCACCTGAGCTGAAGGTGACTACGATGAAAGACGTGATTGTCAGAGAGTGTATGTGTACTTGAAGGTCAAGAACGGGATCCTATACTCATAGACAGTCATGTGATAATTATTAGTCATCCTCCCTTGTTTTTGGATGACCAAGATGTTTGGATTCATTGTTGTGTTTATTTGAGTATGTTAAATGGTGGTGGTATTTTTGATGTGACTGTTTGTGTAATAAAAAATAATCACAGAAAGTTTTCTGTAAGCTCTTAGGATTTTCTGGCGAAAGATGAGCGAGTGTTTATAAAGCAACACGAGGGCTATTGACGAAGAATCTTGTAATTTGAACCTCAGTCAAATCAAGAAAACGACACTTGAGTCGGAACCAGGGCCGTTTTTAACCACCCTGGCGCCCTAGGCACTTGTTACGTCCCCTCCCCACTATTTCCAGAGCGCCCCTTCTTTGTGTTTACCTTGCCAGTTTTGGTTCGAGAGAGATTTTCCCTCAACTCTCTTTCCTTTCTTTGCTCTTTGGAGAGAGTTTTCCATTATCCACCAACTTTGAACCCGCCGTATCCTGGACTGGCAACCAGCTGCGTAAGGAAAGGATAGTGGCATGGTTTGGCCACTCTTGTTCATTTCTTACCTCTCGGCATCCCGGATCACCCATCCTTTTGTGTGAATTAGTACATTAAACTTATGAAATAGTTTGCTATTTTAGTATAGAGTATACCAGCGATTCCTTAAACTTTCATTCTCTGCACACTCCCCCTTAACTTATCAACCTGACATTGTGGAATCCCGTTATTTTGAACACCCCTCCCTAAATTAATATTCTTGATCGAAATACATGTTGTAGAACGAACGTGTTCTCGTGTTTTTCACTAACGGCAATTTAGTGATCTAGTCCAGGATGGCACATCTTTCAATTTTTCTATGAGGCCTTTCAGTCTGCAAAAAGGGGGTAATCTTAACATTAAGTACGACCGTAGACCCCCGGGGGTCCCCGAAGGTCTTATTTACCGTGGTTTAAGAACCGCTGGAGTACACATTATTGTATAAAGCTATCAAACCTCTTTGTTATCCTCGCTTTTCGCATTCTATTACTTTTAGACATCCTTATTCTTTGTTGAATCACTATCATTGTACTTGTACAATAAAGGTTTTCTTCAAGCTTTGATCAATGCAAAATCGTTAAGGACATAATTGTAATCAACTAACATTGCAATATCATTTTGAGCGCATAGCAACATCAGCTTTTCATTACCCATAGTTCCGTACAAATGTACACACAAACACAACGCATATACGATTCACTAGGCGGTGTGTGTGGTTCGTTCGCTGTAATTTTAATTTCCTCTCTTTTTTCAGCCTCCATTTTTGCACTCTAGGCACGTGCCTAAGCGGAAAAGCGGCCTGTGTGTGTAGACCGGCACCCTTTCTCTAAAACTACCCCACACACCAACAGGACTTTGTGCCTCGACAGATTTAACGTACATTGGCTCCTCCAAACGGTGGGTCTTTAGTGGGACTAGGGCTCGAACTCATGACACGTCGATCCATGACCATAATTACTAGCATTAAATGCTTGATATAGTATAACAGCCAGAGCTGGTTTAAAAATCGTTTTTTTAAATATACATTTAAACATTGAAGATATTGTGACCATAGAGAATAAATTACTGTTCTGTTAAACACTTAAATGCAAGATTTTTTTGTTTAGCATTTTATAGAACATCTTTTTTATAGGTTACTTAAAAAATAAATAAAAATTCACGTAATAATAATGAATATTTATTCTGAAAAGTCTTGAATTAGGACTTTTGGTAATATACAGTATTTTCAAAAATCAGGCTCATATCCAATACAACTTTCAAATGCAATATTAAAACTCTGATAGTTTACCGCAACAGATAGGAACGATTTTTTTTTAATAAGATAAATTCCTTTATAAGAAATTTGAAAATAGAAAATCTCTCACCGAGTAACACACCCAACTTCATTGAAATGTCAAGGGAAAAAAACTTACCCGCCAAAAGTAATGTCAAGTTTTCTGCCACTCATGATTTATTCTCTATGATTATCATTAGGCGTTCGGAAAAGCACTCTTGGATTTTTGAATAATATTAAATGAAACTGGTTTGTAGACATTTGATAACAATGCACACTTAAGGGTTAAAATATTTTACTTTATTTCCTTTAAATTATTCCAATCAGTTGTTGACTCTTAATGAAGTCTCAAAGTGGTACAGATTATTATAATTATAAAATTTGAAATATATCTTTTCGATCTCTCCATGCTTTCCCAGGTTCCAGCTCAATTAAAGAACTCGAATGTACCAATGTTTAATATTAATGTCTCTTGAATATTTTCCGGTATTCAGCATGTAAACTAATTTTTATGTATATATATATATATATATATATATATATGTTACTACGTTTTAAGTGTATAATTTCATAAAATAACTAGACAAGTCAGTTAAAGTATATACTAGATGAAAAATATCGTACTTTACCTAATTATTCTATGAAATAACTAGCTTTAAAATAACTACAAAAATTTTCAAAGTTAATTTATAAATTAATTGAACATAAATAGCTGTAACGCCCCAAAAAATGCATTTTATCCCTATTGCAGAGGATTAATTGATAAGTAATGCAAAGCAGATGATATAATTTATTATTGCTCATATTGCAAACATTAGTTACACATAAAGTAAACAAAAGAATATGTTTTTATTTATTAAGGTATCCGACTACGTTAGGAACCGTGATTTTGCACAAAAGCGTATAAATGGATAATATTTAGGATATTTAGTGTCACTTAGATTAGAAAATGTATATAAAATTGTTTTAAGATTATTACAATAACTAATTATTTGAGTACAGTATTTTGACAAAAAATGAACATAGAATGACTCATTTTCAAAATATTCTCTTGTGAAAAATGCTTCTATTATAATAATTTTTCCCTGTATATAGCTCAGACCTATCTACAGAGGCTCAACTAGAATTTTTGAAATATATATATTAGAAGTGGGTTTATCCATATTTTACAAATGCACATTTATCCAAACAATGTCACTTGGAAACATGAATTGTATTTGCTGATGTTATATAGGAAATGTTCTGATTCCGTAGTATATCTAGAAAGCAAAATTTTTAATGTCTCTGTGGTTCTCTAAGTCAAGGCAGTTTAATTTTTTCAGTGGTACAAAACATTCCTTTTGTTTCTCACTTAAATCCCAGAGCATTGCAATAAGAATACACTTCCATCATTGTGTAGATGAGAACATGCTGGCTGAACCTAGAATCTTCCACTGGATTGTACCGGAATGCAAGGTGACTGTTATTGTGTGATTGCTCACCACAAAGTCATGTTTCACGCAGATGTGCTATTTCTGGTTAACATCTTTCTAACGTTGTAAAACACTAATGATGTGCTCGCAAATGTGCATCCTCAAGTCTGGCTGCATGTTGCTCTGCTGCACCCTCAGCATGTGTTTGTACCATTTGTCTGTTTTTCTCATTTGTTGATATCCATTCTTTCTCAGTTTGACGTGCAATTACACTCATTGCAGTGCTTTTTCTTTGCAAGTATGACGACCTAAGTTTGATTTCCCGCAAGGCATTATTTTTATGTAGTGAAGCCAATTGACTGCATTTAAAAAGAAAAAAATTCAAACAAAGCATATAAAATTTCTTAAAAACTTAAAACTGTACTTAAAAAGAAAAGAAAATTAAAACAAAAACATATAAAATTTCAAAACATTAAAAAAAGAAAAATTAGGAACAAAAAGAAAAGAAAAAATAAAAAATGCTAATGAAATATTTAACTTCAAACCTGCATCAATTGACACTGCTGTAATCCAATGCAATGAGAAGCTGAAGATATTTTCAATCGAATACGCCAGGAAAATTCCAATATAAACATGGATTTTGCAGCAGAAATCTACGACAAAGTGTTGATAATGACAGAGTATTTTTGCAATTCACACACACACAATTAGCATTAGCAATTGTTATCAACAAAGTTAAGGGCATATCTTTAAAACAGAGTGGATTATATCGAGACACAGACTGCTTTTCACATGAACAATTATTTGTTATCTGTGCACTTAAATAGTATCAACACAGCCAAATTACCGCCATGCAAATCGCATCATTTTCCATCCATTTCTTTTTTCATAAAAAAAAGTTAGAATCTTTGTTGTTTAGATATTAAGGTGCGATACACGTGGCACCAATTTTGTTACGGTGATGCTAATACATAATTACTGATGTGTGTTACAGAGCAGCAGTCACCAATTGGTGATGCGTGAGAAATTTTGGATGGTATGCAGAAAAATTGGGACATTATTTATACTTCTATGAAGATTCAGTTTAAAAAAAGATGAACAAAATAACATATTATGGAACATGATTATACTTTACTAAAAGATTTAGTTACCGAAATAACTAAACTAAAAAACAAACAAAATTCTTGAGGATAGCAATTTTTGGTAACCTCAACCAATTTTTGGAAAATCGGTGGCAAAACACTTCAATCTGTTGATTGTTATTGCTTTTCATGAAGCTTATTTTCAGGGGTATGCAAGATTAAATAAAGACGTAAATATAGCTATGGTGGTACACCACACAGAGATCAATCCTATTAGTGAACCACAAATTATAAAATACAATAAGTGTTTCATGAAGTGTTGAAAAATGGCAACTACTGCTCAAAAGTAGGCACAGCAGGCAATTTCTGTATCTATACAGATGATGAAGCAACACAAAATGTCTACCCATAAGCATTGTAAAATTAACCCTTTGAACTCAAGAAGAGTCATTTTAAATTTATTTTCAAACTTGGCACCTCCCCTATGGAGACAATGCAAATAATTTGATTCATAACATGACAAAAAACCATAATAACTCAGGAGTATTCTGTTAACAAATTAAAAATGAAATCTGTTTAGAAAAGTTTTATTAATGTATATTTCCACATTTTTTATAAAAAAATCATACCTCAAGTGCAAGCGGTTAAAGATATTAGAAATGTGTGCTTTCTCTTTTATTTCTTTTTAACCAGACTGAGCCACAGTAAACTGTGGTTGGGTACATCTAGCTATAACAAACTTGAATGATAAAAAGCTATCAAAAACCAATTATTAACAACAAATTTTCAATATTTTGATGAAATCACCAAAAAAAGTTACAAACAAAGGTACTTGAATACTGTTGCAACTATATCAACCCCGATTTTGTTCGTGTCATACACGGTGAATTGGCAATTAAGTGCTAATGTTGCCAATAGGGTTTCGAAAATACATAAATATCGAAATAAACACAAAATATACATCAGAAAATCTTAATTTTTCCATTTGTATTTCACAATAACACCTAATAAAATTTTGAAATTACACAAAATACAGATTTTGTGAGTCTATAATGTTATTGCCCCAACTATTAGAAACTTCAATAACTATTTCGTCAAAAAATTCATTACCAAGTGCAAAAAAGTATTATTATTATGCACAAACAGCAATAGAATGGTTTTTCCTTATTGAATGCATATTGCAGTATTTGGCAATGTCTTTTGATTTTAGGTAAATGGCCGATGAAAAAAACTATATATTAATTTAATTTAGATTCATTGGAAAAAGATAAAATAGGTAGAAGATTTTAATTGGTACGCTACTCGTTTGTGGAGAGATTTTGAAATCACGCCAAACACATCTATAGTGTACAGAATTAAAATTAGTATTTTATATATAAAAGTTATCCAAAGTAAATATCCTGAGCTTAAAAATAAATTGAAAAATGATATACAATATTAACACTAATTGACATAAAAAGAGCTGAACTATCTTTATCAATGCAAAAGTATAATTTGAAAAAATAATTACAATTTTACTACTAACTGCTTCCTCAACATATATTTGAGCCATCTGTCTGTTTTGTTCATTCACTGATGCCTACTCTAATTTGATGAGCAACTACTCCTCGCACTGCGTTTGCTTGGCAGTATGATGACCAAAGTTCGAGTTTCTGCAATACAATTTTATGTACTGAAGCCGATTGACTGTAGTTAAAATGTAGGTTAAAACAAAAACACATGAAATTACAAAACAGCTCTGAGTGGACCTTGTATCCAAATTTCTTTGGGGCCCTTTTTCAGATATGAGCACCATGTATAAGTGGAACTGTAATAACATTCGTTGGGGCCCTAGCATCAATACAGTGGTAGCTCAATGTCCCTGACAAAGGCAAACCATAATAACTTCAAGTATTTTTTTAACAAATTACTAATGGAATCTGTTTAAGAAAGTTATAATCTTATAAAGCAATCAAAAACAAAATAAGGTGTGATATTTTGATGACTAAAAATCAGAAAATCTTAGTTTTACCATTTGTATTTCAATAGTAACATCAAGTGAAAGTTACTTACGTATTATTGCAACCTATTAGCGACATTGTATAAAACGAAACACATGATTGCCAATTCCGCGCGTACATCTGCGAAAATGGAATGGCCAACTTTGCGAATTATCATGAAAGTTGGCGATTGTTGCAATACTTAAGAATCAAATGAAATCTAAAAAGTTGTCAAAAACATTCTTAATAAAAACCCCGACGATTAATTACATCAAATTAAAATGTCTCCAAGTGTGGAAAAAATATCGTTCCCAAACATTGAATGTTAAATCGCGGCATTTGGCTACGTCTTTTTATTTGAGGTAAATGGTTAACGGAAACTATTTGGTAGAAAAATAAGTAGCGTACAGAAGTCATTTATGTAAATTTCATTTTCGCTTAATAAAGAGAAATAAATTTAGCTTAAAATTACAGGAAAAAACACGATGTAGAATATAAGCATAATTGTAAACATCCCGCGATAATGCTATCCGATTGTAGCCCCAAATCTACAAAACAAATTTTCAGTTGTTGAAAGAATATTTTTTAAAAAATGATTTATTCGAAAAATAGATAAATATGACAACCAATAAACATAGTAGAAATATACAATAATTCGGAAAAAAATATGTGTAAAGTTTAAATTTTCACATTCAGAGCGAATCGTGACATCGTATTACGTCATAACACCAAAAAAATCACTTAAGAATTAAATTTAAAATAAGAGTGAATTTTAAAATAAAAAGTACATAAGAACCTGACCGGAGTTAAATGCAACGTTGTGTCAATATTTCAGATAAATCCATGCTGAACTTTTTGAGTTATGCGAGCGTACACAAACCAACACAACATTTTTACATATATAGATTGATATTTTTGGTTATTTCCAAAACCTATTATGAAAAGGTTTTACTTTCAAGAAATTTAAAATTTTTTTTAAAGACGATACTTTTCATCTTTCCAGCTTGTACCAGTCCAAAGAAATAGTTGAACAAGAGCACAATATACTCACCAAAATAAACTTTTCATTCCATTGATCACTGTTAAGCTCAAAAAATCAGTCTGCCTTATACTTAATCCTTTTGCAAAAGGACACACATTTAGTTTCAATGTCCTTTGCACTAAGGCTGTTTTTCTTTTTTATGTCCAAAATGGGACCCTAAACTGCTAAGTTTTCAGATAAAAAAAAAATCTTCAAAATTAATATTACATTCGTACTTTGCTATGTACGGGGGAACAAGTTATTTTACTATACTTTTATTAGTCGATTCATTGATATAAAATTTAACCCACATTTCACTTCATATAAAACTCTGTTCTATATTTCTACAAAAACACTTATATAAGCCAAAGTACACTACGCCGAAGTCCACTCCCGTGACTTGAGGAATAATTTCTGTTGGGTATCTCGACATCTGAAGCAACCTGATTAATTATTCTTGCACTAAATCCCTTTTAAAAATTCAACTCCATGCTTCTTATAATAATTGGTACTTCGTATTATCACAACCCATTGGCGACATTATATAAAAGGAAGCACCTGGTTGCCAATTCAGCGCGTACGACACATAGGAAATCAAGGTTGCCAACATGGCGAGTTATTAACAGAATTGGCAATACATAAGTACTTAAAAATTATATCCGAAACATCTTTTAGTGTGGCAGTAGTCATGGATCTGTGTGCTTTTATATTTGAAAATATACTTCAGTCTTTAGTATTTCACAAAATTTCAAAGTATTTAGATAAACTATTGAACTAACCTCGTAAAACTGTAATCATTTATAATCATACACTAAGCAAATTTTATTATTATTTTTTTAAAAAAGGAATTGAAGTGTGTAAGCTCTCTAAATAATACATTTAAAATAAGGAATGCCAAAATGTTCAATATCAAAAATATCTTTATTAACAGCCAATATAAAGTAAATGCACAATGCAAAAATTCATTTAATAGAAATTGAAGTCATTTAGTAAAAATCAATAGTCATCAAACGAGTACTTCCAAGTATTTTATTTAAAAGTATCCTCCTTTCTGCAGCTAATACATGCAAAGTAATCATAGGATATCATTTAATTTTAAAAATATAAATCTGAATACACAAATGTGCTGTAACATGAGCAAAATTATGAAAAATATCTTACTTTCTAGCATTTGTATTTCTATATAAAAAATTAGAACTTTCTCAAAATATAAGAAATGCTTAAAATATTTGTCAGATTGTTATTATGCTTTTAAGGAATCAATTACCTGCAGTTAAGTTATTTAGAATGATTAAATAATCTACATAAATGTATTAAAAATAAACAGCACCTGTAAGTTTACTTTCGCATGACCTATAGGCACACAGGACTTTTCTTTATTAAACTATGTAAATAAATATACAGTTCAATCAAAAAAGTATTTATACTTGCAAAGAAATATAGCACTAATTTACAATATTTCCTATTTTTGTTATCATGGCTCAATTTCAAAAATATTGTGCAATTTAAGAGCAAATCAAGATCCATGGATATGTGTGCTTTTATAGTTGAAAATTTACTTCACTCTGTGTGTGAATATTTCCACGTAATTTCAAAAGATTTTGAAAACTATCAAACTATTACATAAAATAGGAATAAATCATTTAGTCTTTACAAGCAAATTTTATGAAATTTTTATTTAAGGTATCCTCCTTTTTTCAACAAAACTCAAGTTTTTTTAGGACATTAATAAAAATTTTCCCAACCCAATCCAAAAGAGAAAATCGAATACCAAATGGTATCTTTAAAAAATAAACTTTAAATAGGCAAGCCAAAAAACTTGTGTGGAATTGTTTGGAATAAAATTAAACTCCAAGTTTGGAAAAGGATCCCCTACCCAATTAATAAATGATTAAAAAAAAACCTGGGTTTTCCCCCTCTAAAACAAAAATAAAAAACCCAACCGGGAAAAATCTTTATAAAGGTAAATTTTTATGGAAGTTAATTTAAAGAAAATTTTAAAATTAAGAAATGACTATTGGCATTATTCATTTTTAAATTTGGCTCATTTTTCACTTTAAGAAAATTGTTATTTGTTAAGTAATTTAATTATTCTTTTTGTGTTAAAAATTTTATAATTTCAATTTGAAACCCCTCACCTTGGCTTAGGAATACCAAATTTAATCTACAGGATTATGTCCAACCTCAAAAAAAATTTAAAAAAAAGGGAATAAAAGAGTTGAATTTCAAATATGGTTTTATTCAAAGTATGAAAGGTAAATGCATGTTAAGCTTTTTAAAAGTTGAATAGTCCCTCAGTAAAATAAAAGTAATCAAATAATCAATACTATGGCCAAATTACATCCTATAGTGACAATTTAAGTAATGTTTTAAGTATTTTATTAAAAAGGTATCCTCTTTTTTTCATCATTTTCAGCAGCTAATACATGCAAAATAATCATAGGATACTATTTAGTTTAAAAGATATAAATCTAATTAAATACATAGAGATACCTTTAAGGTACTAAAACTATACACTGAAAAATGAGTAAGGTTAAATGACATTCATGAATGTTACTAGAAGGAATCAGTATAATTAAAAGTATATTTAGAATGATTTTATATGAATACATTACAAATACAAAGCACCTGCAAGTTAGCAAAAGTGGAAAGAATGTAAGAGAGAAGTGTTGATTAATTTAATTTAAAGACAATGTTTTTTCTCAATATTGTATTTTAAAAGCAACAGTTTTTTTTTCCAGAAGCCATTTCGGAAAAGTTTTTCATTTTAGTAGCTCGATGAATGGATATTTTTTATCCTTTTGAATGAAAAAAATGATTGCTTTGTACATGTGTGAAAAATTAAAAATATTTCAGTAAGGATGTCCGAAATATGAAAAGAATTTTATGTTTGTTTGTAAGCATATTGTTTGTCTAATGTAAGCATATTGAACGTTTTTTTTAACTGTTTTTCTTGTAGAAGCTGTTTCTGAAGCCACATCTTCATAAAAGCATGACAAGTAGATTTTCTTCTGAATAAAAGAGGTAAGAAAGTAATTGTTGTTTTTTTGAATGGATAAAGGATTTGTAGAATCTTGGTATGAATGTCCGAAATTTGGAAAGAATTTGCATTTGATTTCTAATTTTTGATTTGATATTTCCTATGTTGTCCATTTTAGAAACCTCATTTTTCGTCTTGACGTCTCTTTGAAAACCACAGTTTTCCCTTACCCCCTTGTTTTCATCTTTGATGCCATTTTGAAAAATGAGATTTTTTTCCTCTTGGTGCCATTTGGCGAAAAACTTTTGCTGCCAAATACACCGGGGAACAATTTAGGATTTTATCAATTTAGAAACTAACCCAAATATATATATTTATTAACATATTAATTCTTCCCAGTTATAAATTTAGGATTCTTCTTTGTTTTATCTGAAAAAAATTTGCTAGATTTTGGGGGAAAGTGGCGCAAATCTCATGATGCAAAATCAGCTGCAGTGCCTTTAATACTTATGTACATGTGAAAATGTATAAGGGTTAAATTTCACAACACAAATATAAAAAATATTATTGGTTTCATATAAACCGTAGAATCAAAGAATTGGATATCAAGTAAACTTCTACTTAGAAAATTAAAACAATTTAAAAATGTACCAATTCCACAGAATCAAATCAGAGTTCTGAAATTATCAGTACTCCAGTCTAAATTCATCACTGTTGATAAAAAATTTTAGATTATGCATAGTCAACTGTTACATTTTATACAGTTTAAAATGATTCAAAACTAAATACTCCATAGTTATTAAAACAATTTAGTATTTGGAACCAGATATATTTAAGATATTCTTCGCAGACAAGATTACATTTGATTCTGAATCCAAGATATTGTATTTCCAAGATTAAAACACATACTTAAATGCAATCCACTTTTATATAACCTATTACAATAAATACTACAGAAAAAAAAATGTAAATAACACTGACTACCTTTCTAGCCATTAAGCCATGAACTTGGAAAGAACACTGAACAAAATAACTTGAGCAAAAATTTAATGTACTGATATTTATTGAAAATAGATTATTATAAGTATGGTATATTAAAAATGAATATTGTTAATTTTTTTAAAAAAATGAAATCACTGAAATTGAGATGTTTGCTCAAAATTGATTGTGACTATACTTTTCAAATGTGGAATGCATGAACCATCAATGTATTCAAGTCTGAAAACTACACAAGTAAAAATTATGACCAAAATTAACACCCCAACACATGTTAATTATACATTAATTCTCTACTATACCCATTGAGGCTTTAAAACAGCTTAGGTCCCTAAGCAGCAATAAAGTTTCCTAAAACTATTGGTTATACATAATACACTTTTAAAATGTTCAAAATTTGACCACTACAATTTAATATATTTCAGAGAACAAAGTGATCACCATCATTATCAGTCGAGGTGTCAAAAGCTTTCCATCACAATCATTATCTTCAAAGCTATACAAAAAAATTATTAATATTTAATCAAGAAATAAAGTACATTCATTAGAGCTGTACCTTTTACTCATACTTTAAAAATTTAAGCTTACTTTTATAAAAAATTTTCTAAATTTATTAATTATTTTCATGAAGTAAGGGAGATAAACCCTATAACCAACTATTGGAAAAATAGAATAAAAGTTACTCCCGACCCTTGTCTCATAGACATCATTTTTAAACTTTAAAGCATATTAATCATGTTAGCGAAATAAAGAGAAAAGCAATAAACATGAAACGAAAGGAAAATTTTTTAAAGCTACTTTAAAAACTTGAAAGAAAATATGAAATAATGAACCGCAAAATGCCTTACCCGTCAAAAGACACAAGCAAGAAAAAAGGAAAAGGGTATTGTCGATCATCAAAAAGGGCATTAAAATTACAATAACGTGAAAAAATGTGACAGTTTTTTTGAAAAAACTTTTTGTAATGTTAGCAAAAAGGGGTTTTGGATTTGTGTCCTTTTGGGGGCACCACATTTGGAAAATTTGTTATTTTTATTGGGTATTTTTCAAATTATGAAAAACAAATAGAAAATCCTTGAAATATTTTAAATATATTTTTCTTGGTTTAAAATTTTTCATTTAAATTTGATTTTTTTTCTTGAATTGAAAATAATTATAAAAAAAAAATTGGGGGATCATCCCCGACCATTAACGTTATATCGATACACCTGATGCCGCTTTAAATATTTTAAAAAAAACACAATTGTTATTCATTAGAATTTTATATTCTTTTTATTATAACATTTATTCTAAATGCTAATTCTGCGAGTCTTAAAATTACAGTTCACTCAAAACCGTTTATAATATGAGTATTCATTTCAATAAATCATTTTACATTTTGTGTCATTGTCATGAACTTGGTTTTACTCTCCTTATAATTAAACTATTATATCTAGTTTTGTTTTAATCCACCCCGTAAATTTAATACCTTGAATTACAATTAACGCGTGAATTATGAAATGCATTTAAAAAATTCGGTAGCTAATAGATTCCCAAGTGACTAGAATTGTACGAGGTACAATTTTTTACATTTTTTGGGCAGACGTCTGTTAGGTTGCCTAGACTCACATGAACTTTCCCGGAGAATGTCAGATGAATGGATATGATAAAGAGCAACATAGAAGGCTATTTTTATAATGACATTTGTTTTTTTAAAATGGATCTTGGAAAAATAAATCTTTAAATATTATTTCTCAATCTGTTTCAATTTAAAATTAGAAAGAAAAATAACATAATTAACCTATTATTTAAAAAGTATATATATATATATTATTTAAAGGTAAAATATATAAAAAAAATGCTTATCTTATTAATACTGAATTAAGAAAAAATTTAATAAGTATTACGCCCCATTTTCTTGCAGAGCAAATTTTTAAAAAAGTTTTTAAAAATTGCCCCTCGGTTCTTTTATATTTAGCTGACGGGGAGGGAATAAAAATTCATTTGAGATCGAGACTTGGTGAATAGTAGTACTCTTTTGGTGTTCATCAATGAACCCGTCGAAGCCATAATTCGGAGAAATCAGGCTTCGAAATTCATTTAGCTTTTATACAATTAAATTTTAATTTTCCGCAAGATTTCGAGCTTGATTGGTAAGTCGTCTTGTTTTTCTATGCTGGAGGTTGGGGTTCGATTCCACGCGATCAACTTTTTCTTCAATTCATTTAATTATATTTTTAAATTAAATAAATTTATTTATGGGTTTTATTAAATTTTAAAAGTATTTTTGTAATTATTTTGTATTTTTTTAAAAAAAAAACTTAAAATTTTTTTTATAACTTTAAATTTTTACTAGTAAAATTATTAAAAAATTTTTTTAATTAAAATATTAAAATGAAATAAAATATTTAAAATAATTATTAATAAAAAAATTTTTAATACTTAAAATTAGTAAATTATTTTATTATTTATTAAAATTAATTAGTTAATCACTTTTATATAATTAATCAATTACTATTTATTATAATTAATGAATCACTATTTTTTTATAATTAATTTCACTATTTATTTAAAATTTAAAGAATCACTATTTTTTTTAAAAATTTAAACACTTTTATTATAATTAATTAATCCCATTCATTTTAATTAATTAAATTAACATTAGTATTAATAAGAAAATTAATTTTTATTAAAATTTTGTTTTTTATTAAAATTATGATTTATTATTAAATTTTTATTAATTTTTTATGAAATTATTTAAATAATTTATTAAAATTATTTAAATAAACTTTTGAAATTTAAAAAAATTTATTTAAAAAAGGGTAAAAATTTAATATTTTATAAAATTGTAAAATAATTAATTTAATAACATATAAAAGAATATTTTTTTTATATTAATTATAAAATAATTTAAATTTTAAAAATAATAATATATATTATGAATTATTTTATATTATATATAATATTTTATTTATAGTATATTGTATTTCACATTATAAAACTATTTGCAATTAATTTTTTTTGTAGAATATCATTTAATATTTATTATATATTTTATTATAAATATTATTTATTAATATAAAATATATTTATAAAATTTAATATAATTTATATAATCAAAGTAATTTTTTTATTTTATAAAATAGAAAATAATTAAAAAATATCATTTAATATTTAATAAACCTTTCATAAATAAATTTATTTAATTTAAAAAATAATTAAATGAATTGAAGGAAAAAAGTTGATCGCGTGGAATCGAACCCTAACCCCAGCATAGAAAGCAGACGTTTTTACCAATCAAGCTACGAACTCGTTGCGGAAAATTAAAATTTAATTGTATAAAAGCTAAGCATGAATTTCGAAGCCTGATTTCTCCGAATTGACTGGCCATTCGACGGAATTACATTGAGGGGTGAACACCAAAAGAGTACTACTATTAACCAAGTCTCGATCCCAAACGAATTTCCGGCCCTCTCCTTTTGAGATCTATATTTTGTCTTCTAAGCAGCCACCGCATTTTGCAATATGTTCCAATTTAAAAATTAGAAAAAGGAAAAATAACAAAAATTATCCTATTACATAATTTTTTTTTGCTTAAAAATAACATACACAAAATTTAATACTTATGTTATTAATTTGTACGGTTTATAATTAAAATCGTGTATTGTAGCTTTAGCGTCAAAGTGCATTATTATTGCATTCAGTAATTTATTAATGTATAAGGGGCGCGATAAAAATTGTGATTGAAAAGGGGGCGCCAGTATTGAAAGTTTGAGAAGCACTGTTGTAGACCACAGTTTTAACAAACCAAGTGCGCTGCTCTCGATGCACGCTGGTTACCACTAAAGACCGACCTACTTTACAGATAAAATGACTAAAAAAAGAATATATTAATATGAATGTTGTTAATATGATCAGAGTCTAATCTATTTACAAAAAAAGCTGTTTCATATCTTTAAAGTATCTGTTACTAAGATATTTCAAATGTTATTGAATGAAATAAGACGGTCTGCTCTGCCGGTCGACTCTAAAATTTAGTCCGAATTTGTTTTAAATTGAAAAAGATCACTATACCTAGTATAATTCAACAATTTGTAAGCATTTGAGGAATTATCGAAAGCGTCGTATGCCATTGCAATACATAGGTAAATATTTTTTTAAATTAGAAATTTTTTGTGTTGTGAAAAGCGTTGCTTGTTTAGAAATATTGTATTGTTAGTTGTCTTTTAAATGTTTTTCTTTTCTATTTTAGCATAATCAACGCTACAATATGTTTGAAGTTTTCTAAAACTCCATGTATTTGCTTACATGCATCCTGCAAGATTTTCGGTTACCAGGTAATAACAAAGTTAGTTTTACTATCAAATATTTTTTGACTTAACAGTATTAAAATTTTGACATAATTCATATATATGTATATTTCCTAGGTGAAGCATAGGAATAATGTTTCAATACAGGCACCTTAAAAATGGAACAAACGAACACATCTCAGTAACACAAATGAGTATTTGTATTATTCGAAAGAACCAACTAGGATGTTATCAGTTTTGTTAGTACATACTTGTAAATAAAATTACAATCACAGTTTGAACTTTTGCGTAATTTCGTCGCCTCGTGTTTAATAACCTTAATAATAAATGTTTCGATTTTCAATTCGGATATTTTCTTTGCATCGAACTCTTATTTGTATTGATAACGCTTGAATTTTCGAGTTTTAGGACGTACAGGCCATTAAAAAACTAATATGAACTGGTACGTACCACTAGTAAAAATCAATTTAAATATTCAACTTCCACCATTGGCTATTCTTTGTCATTGCATCCCTGTGGACCAATAGCAGACGGAGTCTCGTCTGCTCATAATTGGACTTGATTCTCAGATACCGCCGAAACCCACCAGTTTAGCTCCTTCCACATCCACCAATCGGGAAACACCGTTTCAATAAAGGTTAACAACCTCAGCGCCCAAATGCACCAGTATGGGACGGAGGAACGCTTCGCGTTCCAGCTCCCACTGATGTCCAGCGTCGTCTTTGTTATTGCTGATATCTGCAGTAAAAGAGATTAAAAAAAAAGCCAGAACGCGCAAATTCAAATATTCATTAAAAAAAATCGATGGTTTTTAAAATATCGTCAAAAGTGACTGATAATCCTCGCTTCACAAACTTAAAAAATTTATATAGAGTAGATTTATATAAATGTCTGTCATTTCTTCTGCAATTGAATTCTAGTGAAACAATCGTAAGTTTAAAAGTGGATAAATTGCATCAATTAAATGAGCTAAGCAATTTATATATAATTGATGCAATTTAACCACTTGTAGAAAAACGCACAAGTCTTCTAAAAGTTTCCAATTGTAGGTTTTTCTAATCTGGAAACAGTTCAATCGTAATTACGGTTGCAAAAGGTATTGAAGGTGCCTACTTTTCCGACACCTGTATGATGAACAAATATTGCGTTAATACAAACACGCATATGTAACGAAAACTTATTGTGGATCTTTCACAAAGAAAAGTTTATTGGGGTAAAAAGTCTCTGCTCTGAATCAACGAAAATCGAAGACTATTCCCGTGAGGGGAAAAATCCATATTTTGATTCGATGTTTAATTTGTGAGATTTATTAGGTTCGGGGGCCCAATTATAACAACCCGTTCTTAAGTTCTCGCAAAAAAAGTAAAGAAAAACCGCTTCAGGTTTTACATTTGTATTTTTTTTAAAAAAAAATTTTTTACTGATTTTCTTAGCCTTATCGAAGAAATAAAAAAATGTTAACGAAAAAGTATTTTTCAGTGTCTCATTTTATGTTTTAAATATGCCCAAAGGGTGACCGACTTTTGCCTCGGAACTTTTAAAGGGTGACATGAAAAGTTGGTGTATGGAAGAAATTTTCCCAAATTAAAAGGGCGGAAAATACAGGTTTGGGACAAAATAGGAACACGCCCCGTATAAAGGTTTTTTACGAGTTAAAGGGCCCCGTTTTAATAAATATTTTCCTCTATCGTTCAACAATATACGCAATAATTTTTTTACCCTTATAAATTGAATGCAACAAAATACTTCTACAGTTTGTAGAAACTCTGTATATAACTATGGAGGGTTTCAGTCCTCGTTGGGGGTAGGGCACTGATGTTCCTTTAAGATAGTCGATTATGTCATCATGATGTTTGTATTTTTTCAGTTAAATTAAGGTTTGAAAGTTCATGTTACGCGAATGGAAGTAAAGTTAAGGGAATGATGCGCGATAGAACGAACAGCCCCAATGGGATCTCTAAACTTCCCGTGGTACCATCCCAAGGCGTCCGACTGTCATGGGATTACCTTCTGCTGTAAACTCCATGAAATATGCCTTTGATCCTACAACATCGACAGAGTAGTCTCGAGGGGTGTCGTAATCGAACATCATGGCTACCAGCAAACTGGCTTTGTCCAGTATTCTGAGGAAAGTCCTGCTCTAGCCAAATGTCCATTGAGTCCATGTAGGGGAGAAGTCTTCCCCAACCGGTCTTAAACCCTTTTTTTTTTACAAAAACATTTGGGGAAAAAATTACTTGTTTTGGCGTAAAAAAATTTTACTACTTCAGATTGTCCCTAGTCATCCATTATAGAAATTTTTTCCCATGGCAAAAACCCATCACTTTAAATCATCTTGGCCCCAATCCTCCAAGAAAATTTTCCGTCCAGTGCGTCTCGCATCTCGTTCTTCCTTAATAGTCAAGGTCATTGCATATTCGGTAATCAAAAGTATGGTGAAAATAATTTTGTAGATTAGGGCACCTCAATTTTTTCCCCTGGGAAATATGTGGTAATATTTTTTTGGGGTCTTAAATGTGTAACTAGAAATCTTTCATCACTATTTTATGGGACATGGCGAATCCCTAACCCACGGATGTTTCGCCGATTACAGTTTTTCATTAAATATAAAAAATATGGATGGATCATATGATTTTAACTTTGTATTCTTCTCAAAACCTGTGTATGGTTTGCGCCTTTTTTAAATTTAAACCCAAAATAATTTTATTCGTGGTATTTATATTTTTTTCCCTTTTGCAAAAAGAGTATATACCCGTTAATTAATGGTAAGTAAAGACGAGAATATTCTTTTAGTATGTTAAAAAACCGTTTTTTTTTTAACAACTGTATTCATAATGCAAACTTTTAAAGTTTCCCCCTAGCCCCGATTAACTATTAATACTATAAATTTTTTGAAAATACGTGAGATTTAAATTACGTTCAAATTAAATTGTGAAAATACCATTCCTTTATAACAAGAAAATTCTTTTTATAGGAATCCCCCTGATTCCAAAAAGGACACCCGGGGCCTCTAAACTCGATTTAAAAAATCATGGTTTAAATTTAAAAATGTAACCCCTATCAGATGGGAGAAAACCCAAAAACCCCATGCTTCCTGTAAAAATAGAAAATGTTAATTTTGATGCCCCGGTGTAAACCCCGGGGAAGTCTTTCAATGACAAAAATAGTATAAGTTGCAGAAATCAAGCACTTGTGCAACACTTCAAAAAATTATATATAGGGCAAATCATAGTGGGGCCTGAAACTCCTCTCGAAAAAAAGCATCTTGACAGAAAAGATCGTGTATTAATGTTACCTCTGATGGCTGTATCGCCTTTATAAGCTGCAAAGAATCTTCTCAAACCATTTATAATCTTCCAGGTATCTAATTTTGTCAACAATTTTTACCCCCTACTCGCATGACTTTTCCCCCAAAGGGGGTATCTCTTTTGTGGGCCCAAAAAGCTTTTTTTTTTCCTTGCCATCAACATAATTTTCTGAAACCTCATTGAGCCCTTTAAAAAAGTTTGAGTCATTGACTAAATGGTTCTTCGTGCATGATTAACTGAATTTGGCAAAAAACCTTTCTCTGGAAATGGGGGTGGGTTAAAATTGTTTTGGGAAATAATTGATGAACTTTTGGTTTAAAAATTTAATTTCCCAATTTTTGGGTCAAAAGGGTTTTTTAAAGTTTTGAGGAAAAACAAATTTTTCGGGAATGACGCGAGAAGTAATATAAATCACCTTAACACTATTTGAAATGCACGAGTTCTGGGTTTTTTCTACAAGGGGGTACATCCATGACTTGTTAAAATTTTTTTTTTGGATATTACCACTTCGCTATTGCACAAATTTACAGACTAAGGAAAAATTTAAAAACGCATGCGAGATATTGGGTGGTTGATAATCTTTTCAAATGTATAGGACAGACACCCCGCAATTATGGTTTTGCGTCGAGAGAGCCTGCATGTTAATTTATTCAAAAAATGCAATAGTAATTACAAGTTACTTTTTTAACAAACAAGCGCACAATCTACAAAACCGCAGATTAAAAAGTAACACGATCAAAAAGTCGAAATTTTAAATTTCATTATAAAATTTTTCATAGTCATATTCAAATGTTTGATTTTCATTTTCCCCTAAAACCCGGTTTTTAAATTCTAAAAAATTCTTTCTGGCGTATTGGAAATTACAGTTTGACGAAAAACACGGTCGGACCTCTATTTTTAAACCCTCTAGACCCGGGAAGTCTCGTTTTTTAAAAAAAAATTCGGCAAATTCGTTTTCAATGTCCCTTCATTTTGCGAACTATAACTGCGTACAAAGATCTAGGGAACGAAAATCGGGGCCCAGACTGTATATATGTTCTGGATTTCTTCTATAAAAAAATTTTTTATCTCCCGCTCCGACCGACGCTTAAAATTACTAAAAGAGTATTCGCTCTTGTATATTTTAATGTTTTAACTAAGATTTGGGAAAAACAACTACGCTTTCCGTAGCAGTATTATCGTTTTTTGAAGTAAAAAAAACTGTTTTAGTTTGTGTGCTATTTTTTTTTGTCATCACATGCATCTTGCACATCTCTTCGATTTATTCAACCGGGTCAAATTTATAAATGGATCTCTGGGAAAGAAACCATAGCCCAACTATGAATAAGTTACTATTGTTAAATAATTTTAATCCTTCTATTTTAGAAAAAAAGGGGGAAAAGGGTTACGGTTTTAAATTTGGGTTTGTTCTAAAATTTTTGGGCGACGTTTTAAAGGGGGTTTAAAATAATTTTCGGGGGGGACGACATTTAAAAAGGTCAAGGGGCAATTTAAAAAATTTTGACTTTGTAAACAATTCTTCGACAAAAAAAAATAAAATAAAATTTTGGGTAAAAAATTTTTAATCAACCCCTTTTGAAAATTAAATTTTTATAACAATCCCGGAAAAAATTTCTTAAATGTAAAAAAAAATGTTATTCCCTTGAACTTTTAAATTTTTTTTGAAAAAAAATTGTTTTTTCCAAGGTTTTAAAATTTTGCCTTTAAAGGGTTGGGGGGGGGGGTGAAAATGAAAAAAACAAAATTTCGGTGAAAAAAAAACCAAAATTTAATATTTTTTTTAAAGGATGGAACAAACCCCTTCAAAGGGTTTTTGGAAAAATTTAGGGTGGGGGCCTTTCAAAGGGAGGATTGAATTCGTATTTTGGTCTCGTCAAAATTAAAAAATTTTTTTTTTAGGGAAAAAGGGAAGCGCGATGGAAAGTATGATTTAATATTGGGTCAAGTATTAAAAAGTTTGAGAGGGGCACTGGGGTGGGGTTTAAAATATATTGAACTGCAAAATGTTCTCCCAATTTATTGACACCAAATGCGGAAAACCCAACTCTACCTGGGTTTTGGTATTGGTTTTATTATTATTTTTTTTGGGTTTTTACATGGTTAATTTCATTTTTTGTATTTTTAAAGAAAGAAATTACTTCAAAAAAAAAAGATTTTTTTGCAACAATTCCTTTAAAACGATTCGTATCCCCAAATTCTGTGAATAAATGTAAATAATATGTGAAAAGTTTTTTGAAACGAAACAAAAAGGCCAATCAATAAATTTTATTTTTCAATCACCCCAATTACAAACTTCACTTATTAAAAGTATTTTTGTTTTTTTGTGGGCTTCCTTTTTGGGCATCATCGACATCTACCCTGAGAAAAAAAAACTTCGTTTTAATTTCTTATCAAAACTAAATATACAAAAGAAATTATCAGAAAAAGGTCAAACGAAAAAAAAAAACACTTTGACAACGTATAATAAAAAATGAGGCAAAAAAAAAAATTGACTAGTGCTTAAATATTAATGTAAAAATTATTCACAAGCCCTAGAAAAAATCTGTACATGTTCTTATTTTCGAAGATTTTTTTTTTTAATTTTGGATAATATTAATACATAATGAACGTTTTTCGGCTTTGGCAACTTCGTTATATAAGGGGTTCCGACTGTATTAATGGTGTTAAAATTAACTAATATTTTTCTTTTATCAAGAAAAAATACACGGGAAAAAATAACAACCAGAAAAAAAAATTTTGCAAAAAAGAAAAAAAAATTTAAAAAGAGAAAAGGGGTTGCAAAATGTAGAACCCAACTATTTGTGTTGATGTTTGGTGCATTACAGCAACTGTCGGCTACTGAGAGAAACATAAATCAAACAAATTTAAAAAAAATATTTTTACTGCAATAAATTTTTTAAAATATTTTCCCTTTTTTCAATTATTTGTTTAAAGGGGTTTTCAAATATAACAAAATTTCTGGATGATTATTTTTAAAATTTAAAAAAATAATTGTGGCTCCGATTTCATCAACATATGAAAGTCAAACCTTTTAAAAACCTATGGTGATGAATTGCCCTTTTTTGAAGTCTGACAAAAAAAATATACGCTGCCCCTTTTAAAACAAACTGCAAGGGTTTTTAAATAACTTCGGTGCTTTTGCAAATATAAAAAATTATGAATTTTGTCAAATTTCCAAAAACACAAATCGACATGTTAGTTCTTTTTAAATTTTCAAAATTTCCCAATTTTTAAAAAAAACTGATTATAAAAATAATTTTAAAACAAGACAGATGGAAGGGGTGCATTTTTTGGGGGTATTAACAAAAAAAACCCGTAATATTTAAATTGAAAATTTTAAGCAATACATTGTGTGAAAAAGCCATACCAGCTTAAAGGTTTACCGCTACATAATTCCTTAAAAAATTTTTTGCCGGGGGTTTACATCTGCCCGATGTTAGTTTTGGGTAAATTCTTTTGAATACATAACAGACAATGATCTTAAAAACATAAAGCATATAATCAAAGGGGGAAAATACAACTTAAAAAAGAGAGTTTTAGTACATCTAAAAAGAACAGAACAGCAACCTAAGCCCTCATTTCCCTGACGTCGATTTGTTTGGAAAAGTACTATCCAAAAACCGGGAATTCTCTAAAACGTTCCTCTGTTATCGATTTGTGGTATCCTGGCGGCAGTAGTTGTTTTTTCACTGAAATTTTTTAAAATTTTTTTTCTGGCTTACTGAAATTATACTTTATAAAAAAACATCTTGTCATTTCACATCCCAAAAACCCCTTTTTTTATTTTTTTCCCAAGACCAAATTTATTTAAAAAATTCATTGTTCAAAACATAAAAAATTTTATTGAATGAAATTTCATATAGGGAAAAAATTTTATCCATATCATAGTTATATCAAATAAAATTTTTCCTTGGGTTTTAAAAATTTCCAAGTAAAAAGCGATACCTTGGAAAACAAAATGTTTCATAAATTTCTGTATTTTTGTTTTTTTAAAATTAATGCTTATTGATATAAATTTCTTTGAAAACTTTTCTCTTTTATAATTTATATCTAATAATATTTTTTTCAATTATACCCCAAAGGGATGTAAATTTTTAAAAGAAAAAAATCTGTGTGCTTTTTGAAAAAAAGCATTTCATTTTGTAAAAATCAATGTTTGTTTTTTTCTTTAAATAGTTTATTACCACTTTTTTAAAAAGCAGAATTTGTATATATTATGTATTGTAAAATTTACTTTGCTGACGCCCTTCAACGCACAAGACGAAGGGGGGTCCGACCTATGTAAAAAGCTGGGAAAAGGGCATACTATAAAAACTCCCGGACAAAGCGGTAAGTGATTTTGGCTCACTTCCTTTTGTGATACCCCCGGCTGCCCTGTTCACGAAACCCCCGCCCCGTCCCCAGTTAAATCTCAACCTACAAAAAAAAAGATGAAGGGGCGGTTTTTTTCTCTCCCCTGGAAAAGTCTCTAAGCCCCAATTTAACTTTCAATAAAAATTTAAAATAAACTTGGAAAATAGATTTAAAAAATCTCAAACCCCAGGATACCAATCGCAGGAACGTCTATTAATTACATCCCCCGAAATACTACCCTTCAACCTAAAACAAAAAAACCCCTCAGTTAAAATTTCCCCTCAATTTTCCCCAAGATCACCGGGAAAATCATAAAAACAAATAAAAAACTAAACGACATTTTTGACCTCCGTTTTAAAAAACTCACCGGCAGGGACATTAAATTATACACGGACACCAACGAACAAAAAAAAGAGAAATTATACACAAACTAGACGACCTTAAATACCAATACCTTTTTCCCCCTTAAACCCAAAAAAAGAACGACCAATTTAAAATGGTCATCAAAGGGCCCACCCAGATTCTAAAACAAAAAGACATACATAATGAAACCCCATAGATTTAGGAAAACACGGTCGATAAAATTTCTCCCAAATTATCGGCCCCAAAAATAAAAACCCTCCCAATTTTTCTTGTTTGTTACCCAGAAACATCCATAATACCAAAATTTTCGATCTAACTAAAGTAAGCTATTGGGAAAGTAACTGTGGACACGATGGCAAAGGGGTAACAATGCTTTTTCTTGTAACCGTTTTTCCCCCACACAGCAAAATTGCCATATCCCACCTAGAATTTCTCAAATGCGGGGGGGCCCATCAAACCCTGATTGTGTAATCCCAAAAAATAGAAAAAACCCATTCTGTATCAATTGTGAAACATACGGACATGGCCAACTACCAAAGGGTGTCCCAAATTCCCCCAAACCTCGTAAAGGCACTCAAGTAAATAACAAATAAAAAAAGGGAAAAAAGCATAGTCAGACCCCCATTTCCCCATATTCACAAGCCGCCGGTACTTCTAACCCCAAAATCAACCACCAGATGGCACCACTCCGAAAGAAATTCCCTTTCCCCCGCACCCCGGTAAAAAAAACCAAAGGGCCCAAACAAAAACCCCTCATCCCCCCCCTCACTGTTAATAATACAAACAGTGGAGCAATAGATCTAAATTTTATCCCCTCAAAAATCTCCCAAAAATATTCTCGCCCTCTCAATGCTTACTCCGGGAACTCCGGGAATGCAGCAATTCTCCCCCCCCCCCCTCCAACCCCAAAGCTCAAAAGGGAAAACCCCTAAATAAAAAAAAATTGAGCGCACTGTTTGATGCGCTAATGGGAAAAATTGATGATTAGTCGCTCATTGATTGGCCTGGGGTTTTTTGTTCATGGAATGCAAACGGCTTATTAAGAAAATCGTAGAATTCAAACTTTTGTAGAAGTACTCCCCCGACATTATACTAGTGCAAAAAAACAAAAATTGGGGAAACCCTCTCACAACATTAAATTCCCAATTACACCTGTTACAGGAATGATCGGGGGTGGAAGGTCACCCCGCAAGGTGGGACAATTATATTAATTAAAAAATTTATTGAATCATTACAACCCACCAACACCCCAACTTCATTACGCCGAAGCCACCATTGGTTTCAATTAATCAAATTTTTAAACCCCCTTACAATCACCAGCATTTATATTCCCCAAACGCGGACAATACTATTCACCCCTTGACTTAGAAAATATTTTTTCAGATCCCGAATTGTGTGATTTTTGGCTTTTAAAAGCCACACACAATGCGTGGAACTTTTTTTTCCCCTAATTCCACTCGTGGAAACCAGCCTTTTCCGATATTTTAGACATTTATTGCCTTCCCCGGGTACCCCGACTAGATTCGGGCATAATTCTTCAAATATTTGACTTTTTCCCTTATAAACAACTTTTTATTATCCATATACAATCATTTCTATTCCGGAACTTTCTTCAGACCATAATCCTGTCTTTACTTAATTTTTTTTTTTTGCTCAATATTTTATAATGATAATCTAAAAGCAGTTACCACATGTTGGTCAGTTTCTCCAAAATTACATTAACAATAATATTCAAATTCTGGACTACATTAACAAAAAATCCTGGGAAAAATTGGAAAATAAAATCAATCTGTTCACAGAAACTGTTCATCCGCCACGATCACGCCTCCGTCCAATCCAAAAAAAGAACAGCACATACACCCCACACATTCAAAATCTTCCAAAAACTTAAAAATAAAAGGGAAAAAAATATCAAAAAAACACTTTTAAACCCCAAAACACAAAACAAATTTATAATAGACTGCAGAAAAATTATTAAAAAAAAGCTTAAAAAAATTTGCATCAAACCCCGGAAAAATAAACTAAAAAGCAATGAATACTCAAGACAACTCCTTATGGCAATATCAAAAATTTTTCCGTAAAAAAGCGCTCCGATATTCCTACTCTAAATAATTCTGCCCCACTGATGAGCAAAAAACAAATACCCGCTGATTCATTTCAAATTTGCACTGATAACCCCCAAAACCAGATAATTTTAATACTAATATAACACTCTTTGGAACTTAATTTCTCTCGAAAATTTTTTTTTGCCCCCCCCTCCTCCCATTCATATTACTCCTACGGACCCGGAAGAAATTACGAACTACGCAAAAAAAATTTAAAAAAAAAATAAAAACTCCAGGTTCGGATTTAATTACTAATAAAATGATCAAGAAACTACCACTTAAAACTTTACTAATTCTCACCTACTTAATAAATAAGATTTTTAAAAAATTTAAAACTTTTTCAAAAAATGGAAAAAAAACTATTATCTTCCCAATTAAAAAAACCGGGGAAAAATTTTCATCTCTCTACTGGTTTTTGTCCCAATTTCCCTCTTATCTTCATTAAGCCAAAAATTTCAGAGCATATCATTCTTAACAGGGGTTAACCCTTTTTATCTCCCGGGTACCCAAAATTTTATTAACCCTCAGTTTGGTTTTACTAAAAGACCCCCTCTACCTGCCACCCACTTCTCCGACTGACTGGGAAAAATTTCTTCTGGATTTCAGAGGGCCTTTCCCTGGAGCTGTCTTCCTGGATATCCCGAAAGGGGTTGTCGGGTCTGGATCAGTGGACTAATTTACAAACTAATAATTTACAAACCCCCCTCTTTTTAAATTTATTAATTCCCTTTCCCCTTTCTAAAGAACTTTTCCCAAATGCGAGGTCAAAAGACACACTTTCAAAATACTTATTTGGGGAATATCGGAACCCCCCAAGGAAGGGTTTTTCCCCGGGCCAATAATTTCAACATTTACATAAATGACATACCTACTTATCCTCAGACCAGCCTCCCAAAAAATGCGGACGATACATGCATAGCCACACACACAAAAAACACAAATACATTACTAAATCGCTAAACAATCACTTACAACTCCTAGAAACTTTCTTTAATACATGGAAAATTAAACTTTAAAATTGACAAAACTGTTGCGGTTCTGTTTACAAAGGGAAAAAAAATCTCCCAAAACCCCCCCAAAACCATACTCCACACCACTACAATGGTCTCCCAAAAAACAGTGTACCTAGGACTATTACTGGGGTAATAAACTCACTTGGGGGGAAACACTTTACATATGCGCCGGGGAAAAAAATTCCCGGGAAAGCTCTAAGACTAATATACCCCTTAATATGCCGGGAAATTTTACAATGACTACTGAAAATAAAAATACTTCTCCACAGCCGTCTTGCGGCCCCCATTGAGGGTTATGGTTGTCCTGTGTGGGGATACGCCCCAAAAAGAAAATTTAAAAAAACTTGATACCTCCCAAAATAAAACTATTCGAATGATTGTAAAAGCAAATATGTATATGGAAATTCAATATTTATAAAGCACTTAAAATTCCAACTTTTAAAAATTTTTTTCAAAACTAGCAACTAAATTCTTCGACTCTCTTCCACTTACTAATAACAGTCATATCTAAATTTGAAAATTATGTACCTCTTTATAATACCAGAAGACCGAGGAGGAATTCTTTTAATTTTCCCATAACCCTCCCTTTAAAATATAAATGATATCATTTGCTTGGCAAATGAACTAGTAAATTTTATATCAATTCTTTTAAAAAAATTTTTTTTAATACCATTTCTTTTTACTTTTTAAATTTTCGGCATAAACCCCCACAGTATATAAGTAAATTTTCCCTTTTCTTTTTCGAGACGATGAACAGGAATCTTTAAAAAAATTTTTTTTAAAAAAATTTTTGAAACGCTAAGTAAATTTTCCTTTTTTCTTTTTTCGAAGAGAAAAGAAATCTTGAAATGTTCTTAAAATTCTTAAAAAATTTGATTTGCCCACACCAACTTTCCGTAGCTTTTATCTCGCAGGTATAGAAGGGGGTGTTCATTAAAAAAATTTTTAGAACTCCTCCTCTCTCTCTCCTCTCTTTCTCTCGGAGTAATATCCATCTCTGAACAAGCGAAAGTAACAAGTGTTACAAGGAACACAAAATTATAACCACTAGCTACCACACTGAAAGTCTTACAACTGAGCTACTAATGTACTATAACCAATCAAATGAGTAAATTATATTCAAGATCTATCCGTCACATTACTTTTGAGCAGATATAAAGCTGCATTCACACCAAGGCAGTAAGCGTCTAGCCAATCAGAGACGTCATTTCACCCGAGATGAAGTCTTTGATTCGTTAGACGCTCAACGCTCGATGCTGGCTGCCTTGGTGTGAATGCGGCCTAACTGGTGTGAGGTGATTCGGGACATAACTTGTAATCAAATACCAACTCAGACCAGAAAGAAAATGTTTGTCTCAAATAATTCGAACAGTATTGTATAATATTGTATCCAACTAGAAGAATATCATATGAAACCTTATTCATTTCATTTCATTTGTTCTCACCATTTTAAAAATCATTAAATTTAAACACAAGTAATTACAGTATTTAGAAGATGTATTTTGTATTTCAAACAGAGAGAAATAAACAGTAAGAAAATTATTATAAAAAGCATCATTATTAATGTAGTAAAAGAAATTTCAGTTAGATTATGTAGAAAAATTGCCTTTAAAATAGTATTCTAAAATAATAGCTTCATAACAGTGAGTATAGATTGTAAAAATAAACATTCTGAGCATTCTTTAAAATTCATTGCCAGCAACCAATGCTACCTAGGAAAAATATAATGGTATTGAAAACTCAATATGCACGGTTTTTTAAAAATGAAATTTATTGAAGAATGGACTATAACACTACACGACAGGGAGACGCCAAGTAAGTAATCACGTGATTCCAAGGTCAGTATTCTCTCGTGTGTATTCATAGCATTGGTTTTCCTATATGTTTGTTGACGACATTCTTGTGTCTTAATTTTATATAATTAAAAATATATTATATCATTGTATTTTTTGCATTATTCTAGTATATATATTTGTTAGGAAATATTTTTAACAACTCTTTTACATAATTTTTGTTCCTTTCTGATTTATAAACACCCGGGAATTTAAATATCGCCACAACCAAAACTCTGCCGGTGTCAGATCTGGAAACCGAGGAGATCATAGAAACTTGCAACGCTTGCTAATGATTCTTTCTTCCCCGAACGTCTATATCAAGAATTCCTTGAGTGGATTAGCAGATACACTTATAAAAGTATCAGTACGACTCTATTTTTGTAATTGAATTTAGAAATACCAAGGTATGCAAGGTAAGGAAAATGCAAGGGGGTTAAATTACAATTTGTCTAAATTGCAATTGTTACCGAAATTTTATGCCATGACATTTCCCGGGGAGAGCAGTGTTCCTCAAACTGTGGGGCGTGCCTAGAGGCATGATAACCCTACGAGGGGGGCCGAGCATATTGAAAAGACGGAAACGCAAGACAATTTTAAAAAAAATTATTCACTCAAAGTAAACAAATTACATTCTGACAAATTAAAGAAATACAATTTACACATATATAAAACATTTATGTACGAGTACTGCATCAAATATTTTATAATTAATTTATAACAATACCAAGTTAAGAAGGCCATGGGCTTGTCATATTTTTTATATACAAAATGAACACTTATCTTCTAATTTGCAGTTTATAACTAATCCCCTTTAATGCTGATTAAAATTACGTGATAGTTTTCCAATGCCATCGTTTAACACGTTTGCCTTAAAGAGGGATGGGGGGTTAGAAAATGAATAAATAAGCAAAACTTCTGTGTGAAATAAGTAAATTCTTCGTGAACATTGTCAAGGTCATTTTATTGCCTTTAAAAGATCACGGTTTACTGAAAACACCGTACTTGGAAAGACGTATATGCACGTCTGGAACAATTAACGCACTGGCTGAGTGAGACGTTTACACACATCGGTGGTACTGAAGAGGTTGAATTCGTATTGTGGGTCTGCGTCAAAGAATAGTATTAATTTAAAAATTGTTATTGTATGGAAGGGGAAGCGCGATGGAAAGTATGATTGAATATTGGGTCGCAAGTATTGAAAGTTTGAGAGGCACTGGGGTAGAGTTTAAAAATATATTGAACTGCAAAATGTTCTCCAATTTATTGACACCAAATACGGACAACACCCAACTCTACCTGCGGTTTGGTATTGGTTTTATTATTATTTTTATTGGTTTACATAGTTAATTTCATATTTGTATCTTTAGTAAGTAGTACATCAAAAATAAGATGTTTTGGCAACAATTCCTTTAAAACGATTCGTATCTCCAAATTCTGTGAATAAATGTAAATAATATGTGAAAGATTTTGCAACGAAACTAAAAAAACCAATCAATAAATTTTACTTTCAATCATCCCAATTACAAACTTCACTTATTAAAGTATCTTTGTATTTTTTCGTGGGCTTCCTTGCTTTAGACATCAGCGACATCTATCTGAAGAAAAATAAACTTCGTTTTAATTTCTTATCGGAAAACTAAATATACAAAGAGAAATTATCAGTAAAAGGTCAAACAGAAAATAAAAACACTTTGACAACGTATAATATAGCAATGAGGCAAAAGAAACAAATTGACTAGTGCTTAAATATTAATGTATATTATTCACAAGCTTCTAGAAAAATCTGTACATGTTCTTATTTTTCGAAGATTTTGTTTTTAATTTTGGATAATATTAATACATAATGAACGTTTTCGGCATTTGGCAACTTCGTTATATAGAGGTCCGACTGTATTAATAGTGTTAAAATTAACTAATATTTTTCTTTTATCAAGAAAAAAAAAAAGGGTAAAATAACAACCAGAAAGAAAAACTGCACAAGAAATAAAAAGTTTAGAGATAAGTTGCAAAATGTGGAATCCAACTATTTTTGTTGATGTTTGGTGCATTACAGCAACTGTCGGCTACTGAGAGAAACGCCGTCAAACAAATTTATAAAATACTTTACTGCAATAAATCTTTAAATATATTCCTTTTTCAATTATTTGCTTAGAGTTTTCAAATATAACAGATTTCTGGATGATTATTTTTTATAATTAAAAAATAATTGTGGCTCCGATTTCATCAACATATGAAAGTCAAACCTTTTCAAAGCCTATGAGTGATGAATTGTCCTTTTTGAAGTCTGACACAAATATACGCTGCACCTTAAAAACAAACTGCAACGGTTTAAATAACTTCAGTGCGTTGCAAATATATGAAATTATGAATTTTGTCAAATGTTCAAAAAACACAAATCGACATGTTAGTTCATTTTAACTGCAAAACTTCAATGTTTAAAAAAAACTGATTATAAAAAATAATTATTAAAACAAGACAGATGTAGAAGTGTGCATTTTTGTGGATATTACATGCATAAAAATTGTTGTAATATTTAAATTAGAAATATAAGCAATACATTGTGTGAAAAGACCATACCAGCTTAAGGTCAAACTCACCGCTACATAATTCCTTAAAATATTATTGCAGGGCTGACATCTGCCCGATGTTAGTTTTGGAGTAAATCTGTGAATACATAACAGACAATGATCTAACACACATAAAGCATATAATCAAAGACAATATACAACATAAAAATGAGAGTTTTAGTACATCTAAAGAAAGAACAGAACAGCAACCTAATGACGTCATTACCCTGACGCCGATTTGTTGGAGAGAAGATACTATCCCCAACACCAGCAATTCTCTAAAACGTTCCTCTGTTATCGATTTGTGCTATCCTGGCGGCAGTAGTTGTCTTCACTGATTTTTAAATTTTTATCTGGCTTACTGAAATTATACTTTATAACAACATACATCTTGTCATTTCACATCCAAAAGCCCTTGTTTATTTTTCCAAAGACCAAATTTATTTAAAAGATTCATTGTTCATCATAAATTATATTGAATGAAATTTCATATAGGGAAAACTTTTATCCATATCATAGTTATATCAAATAATTATTATCCATAGCTTAAATATTTCCAAGTAGAAATGCGATACCTTGGTAGACAAGTGTACATAGAATTTCTGTATTTTGTTTTTTTTTAATATTAATGCTTATTGATAAGTTTCTTTGAAAACTGTTGCTCATTATTATAATTTATATCTAATAATATTTTGCAATTATACCCTCAAAGGGATGTAAATTTTTTCTGAAAGAAATCTGTGTGCTTTAGAAAATAAGCATTTCATTTTGTAAATCAATGTTTGTTTTTTCTTTAAATAGTTTATTACCACTTTTTTAAAAAGCAGAATTTATATATATTATGTATTGTAAAATTTACTCTGCTGACAACTCAACATAATCTTGCCTGGAAGTAAACTGTTCTTTTTTTGCAGTAAATATCAAAAAAGAAAAAGGGGCACATTTAAGCAGGGCGTTGCGGATACATAAAAACCTGGAAAGAATTTCGTCGTGGTTCTATTTGCAATGTCTATCTGTTGTCGTCTCTGTGGGGATGGTTGGGCCCCTCCCAAAGGGGGGA
>BMAV01001697.1:0-59319 GCA_019973955.1 Trichonephila inaurata madagascariensis
GGCTTAGAGGGGGGTGGCAGGCTGAGTTGTAACCGTGGCACGCGAAGATTTTGGAAAAAATTAAAAATTTCGTACGATAATATTCAATACCAATTTTTTTAGTTTTGTTGAAATATGGGTGTCTCAGACAAAAAAACATCAAAAATTATTTTAAAAATGTACTTAACTGAATTATATATGGTAGGAAATTAAAATGTGTAGAACATGATTCCCAAAGTGGTCTGTATAGACATCCTGGGGTCTATGACGACCTGAAAGGGGTTCACCTCAGCGAAAGAAAATTTGGGGTTCCATGAGGTGTAAATGGGGGTCTATGATGGTGGCTCTCTTTAAACCAAATCATGATTTTAAGTTTAAAAGAAAATTTAGTTAAGTGGTGACCAGATTTTATATGTTTAATAGATTTATTTACTATTTTTAATAAGGTTAATTTGCAGTTACAAGGGGACAGCATAAATTTTATTAAAACAAGTGTAAGGCAAGTGCCCGTGAGGTTTGCCCTACTTCTATATTATCCTCGCGACCTAGAGTTGTGGGAGTGAATGAAGAACCAGATGTTGTCTCATAATCTTAATATCTCATTATTAAGATCTTAACTTAAACACACACACAATATACAATTATAGAATTAATATTCAAGCCAAGTGAATCTGAGGTGGAGAGACACACAATACGTATTACCAAACAATCGCCTCACTGACCACTATGTTTAACTTTACTGGGTAATCCTAATCTCAATAAACACACTGTGCCTAGTAGTTTAAATAAATGCTCTTACCGCTCAATCTTCGATAAGCAGCAGTTCTCTTGAATCCTAACTGACGTGGCGGTTATCGTTGTGGAATGGTATCCACCTTTAACTTGAACGCACAGGCACGGATAAATGAAATCTTAGGGAAGTCTTCAATAACCGGGGTTTTCTGACACTTCGAAATGCGCCAAAACGCCTAACAGAGCGAGTATCATTCAAATAAGGCTGTCGTCTATTAAATCTTACTTCTGGCTACGTCACAGAGTTAGAGCTACACGAAGTAATTGAGTTAGAAATTTCGTGGTGGGATGCTGTTCTTCCGCAACATAATATAGTCCGAAATATAATTACGTTTTTTAAAGAATACATAAAAAAATGAATTTTTAATGTCAGTTTTGGGCTTATTTTGAATGCTAACAATTTTTCAAACAGTCTTAGAATAATATTTTTAGTGTAAATGAAGAGATTAAAAAATAGAAAAAAGTTGTACATATAAACGCTCATAAAACAGTTCCTTTACATTTATAATTCTTTTATAAGTAAAATTTCCAATTTTCTTTCTGTTTTATCTTCTGTATTTATTAAATTATTATTACATTTTTATTTATTATCTTCTTTACTGTATATTTTATACATTTTTTATAATTTTTATGTTATATATTTACAATAAAACTATTTTTGATAAATTTATATAATAATTTTTAAGGTAAAAATGAATATTTGATTTATACAAATATGGTTTTAAAATACCAGTGGCGCACACATGGGATCCTGGGGTCTCGGACCCCCACCAAAGCCCTTGATTTCTTTTCCAATTGATTACAATTTTAAGTATATAGTACGAAAAATTTAATTAGTATTTATTATTAATGATTAATTTTATTAATTAATGCTAATTAGTTATTCAATAATTAGTTTTTTACAGTGTTTTGTTCCCGAAATCGACAAAATCAAAAGGAGCATGATACAAGAATAGTGAACTTTCAACCCCATTCCCCTTGAAAAATTCCTGTGTGCGCTACTGGTCTATACATGTAAATACAAATGAAGTGTCTGTTTGTAATTTGAAATTAACAGCTTTTTACTAAATGCATTTAAAAGTATATAAGGTACTTTTATGAAAAAATCAGTTTTTAAAATTTTTGTCTATCTGTCTGTCTATCTATCTGCTGTCTATCTGTTAGTTCCGGCTAATCTCTGAAATGGCTGAACCAATTTTGACGAAACTCACTGGCGGATAGCTAATGTTATAAAAGGAATAACTTAGGCTACTTTTATTATAGAAAAAAAAATTAGGGTTCCGAAAATAAAATTAAAAACAATGAAATGGTGAACAATATCCGTTTCAAATAGGGATCATTTATTTCAATCGTCAGTGTCAAAGATCATGCATCCCTCTCACCCCTTGCTTGCGGCAGCTTCGTTTCATCCAACCCAGTCCTCACCCCATCGACAGTGTCAAAGGTCACGCGTTCCTCCTCCCCCTCCCCCTGCTTGCAGATTCGTTTCACTCTACTGTTTCTTAGACCTGTTTTGAGCTGACTATTGTATATAGAGATTGTTCAGTAAATTTAATATTGTATATATTGAGATTATTCATTAAATTTAATATTGTATATTGAGAGATTGTTCATTAAATTGAATATTGTATATCGAGAGATTGTTCAATATTGAATATAGAGATTTCATATTAACGTATTACACATTACGGGCGTTATAAATTTTAAAAAATCTTTTTTATCAACTGTTATATCTACAGACATAAAATTAAGCAAACATGGTTTTTTTTATTTAGCTGAAATATGCAAAAAGCTTCTTTTTGTTTAATTTACAATTCCCGTAAAATTAACTTATTAAAAATTCCTTTATCCTTCAGTCTGTATTGTTTAATTTTTCAATTCATCTGTGCGAAGAACGGGTATACCAGCTAGTATATATATATATGTGTGTGAAGTGGACAGCGCTACTGCAAGCCCCCCTAACATCCCCTTCCCAGGTGGCTTCGAAAGGAAAGAGAGGGCATTGACTCCGACGGAAGAGATATTAGAACACGAGAGAAGAGGTTGAGAACGCAAGAGAGGCAGACGCACACATCGCACTCTTTAAAAAATAATGAAAGCCAATTAGGCAATGACGCGCGTTTAAATGTTTCACTTAATTCATTAATAATTATTCTTCATTTTATTTATTCTTGTTTTAAAAATAAACAGGTTATTCCGTCAAAAGAGTTAACAAATTCATCCTAGTAACAACATAACATATATATAAATATTTACTGAAAATTTATAAACTTTTATTCATTTTTTTTTAATTTCGGGGGGTTTTTTGTGAGGGATTATATATAATAAAAATTTTTACCTACTTAGTTGGTTATCCTTCAATAATTCACTCGAATTATGCATGGATTATCGATTTTTATAAGCAGATTTTGATTATTTTGATGACATGTTTTATAAAAAAGAAAAAAAGAATATTTTTTATCACTGACACTAAATTTTTCCTAAATAGTTTTTTTCCCCTTTAATATCAAAATTTGTCAATTTTTTACAGTATACACTTGATCATCTAATTTACTATTGCAATTCTAGAATTAACTACATTCTTGAATAATTTTATTTACATTTTTCAGACTTGCTTAAAATTACAAATTTTTTAGTCAATATTTAATGATTGGAAATGTTATCTCTGTAAATTTTTTTTAAAGGGATGACGATAGCGAAGTTAGTATATCATTCTTCTAACTGCCACACCACTCCACATTCACTATAGGGAGAAAAGAGTCAAATTCAAATATTATAATCCTTTGCATTCCATTTTTCAAAATTTATTTCTTCAAATAGAAATGTAGTTTTAATGTTATTTTTAAAATGTAATTATCTTTCAAACGGTAGGAATATTTTGGGGCTGCCCTTAACACTCTTTCTCTTTTTTTCTCAAAAACTACCGCAAAAGTATGCATTAATTGTAGTATATTATTTCTAAAATTTTATTATTAAAATTAGTACAATTATTACTCTTTTTAATTATTTAAAATATATAAAAATAGTTATTTTATCAATATTTTATTTTTAATCAATATTTAAGAGTTGAAATGTTATCTCTGTAAATTGTTTTAAGAGAAAGAGACAGAATAGCAGAATCTATGTCATTCCTTTAACTTTACTTGCCATAAAATTCACTATAGGGAGAAAAGGGTCTAAGTTCAAAATGTTATAATCCTTTTTCCTTTTCGAACAAGAATTTATTTTACATTTTATACAAACAGTTTTAATGTTATTCCAAAGGCAAGTTATCTCTAATCGAAATTTTACAGGAATGTTTCTACAAAAATTTTTATAACTTTTTTTTTCAAGATTTTAATTTTGTTTTCGAAATTCGTGGTATTTCAATTTTTAATTATATTTACAATTGTTTATATTTCACATTTTAAGAATGACCTGCGTATGGTGATTTGAGATTTAGTCAATTTTTTTGCAGGTATATTACTTGTTTGAAAAGCTGGATATAGGGTTTTCTGTGCGTAAATTTCGATCCGCCAGTGCAAAGAAGTACGTAAGTCTACACTTGGGCTGAAATGAGCTAAATCGACACTACCTACGAGGAAGCTGCAGAAAAATTCAAGTTTTGCAGTAATTCAAGCATTTACAATATACATTAATGAATACTGTCAAATTTACTTTATTAATGATTTTTACTTGCAGAAATAATTAGTAGCACAATGTGAGAAAAATTATGTCAGAGCTTACTGTAAGAAAACAGAAAAACACATTGGGCACTATTAGCAACAAGAAAATTGAAGACAAAATGTACTTTTATTGCTGTATCATATTAAAATTCTGATTACTAAAACTTTAACACGTGCTATTTCAGATGTTTAACATCGGAGGAGAAATATTTTAATATTAAAAAATTTGTCGAAAACTAATAAAATAGTAAATTTGTTTGCATATTTCTTGTTTTTGTATGGGTTAGAATTTTAAAAGTATTGCTTAATGTTTTGAAAATATGTACGTTTAGATAAATGTTATATTGTTTATCAATCAGCTAAATTTTACAATTAAGGTGTGTTGTCATTAGCGATTTTATTTTAGATTAAACATTTTCAAAGGTTGACTATCTTACAAACCCTTAAAAATTGAGCTGTTATTACTACTCTGGGATAGAGGTATTAATTATTTTAATGAATGCATTTGAATTTTTCTCATTAATAGTAAAATTTAAACTTTAATGTATTTTCTAAGTAACACATAGTTTATATATATATATATACATGCCATATATACGCCATATATGCTCTCTTAAATAAAGGAATACAAACTTCTTAAAGCTTTTTTCGAGATTGGTGTGAAATTATAGCATTTCGTTTCCAATTGTTCTAAATATAGAGATAAATATATATATTTCCTTTGGCGTAGAATTTCCGAAAGGGCTTTTAAATAACAAAGTGAAACAAATTGAGATGGAGCAGGTAACGACAAGTATTTTTATATAATTAATCACGTTGAACAAAACTCATATTTTATTTCGTGCGATGCTACAGAAGATGTTAATTATAACTGTGGATCTTACATATTAAAAGCGTTCGACAAAAAAGAATGGGAAATCTAGACTTATGATTCTCTGTTTAAGACATGCTTTTCCGAAGTGCAGCCCGAAGCCTGCAATTTGTACCCCAAGCAAGTTGTATTAAAATTTTCAAATTACATATTTTATTTGAGAATAGATATTTTTCAATATTTTTCATATATTATTAATTCGTTGACATTTATTTTGGAAATAAAACATCTTAGTATACCATAAGAATTTACACTTCGAATATGTGTGCTTATCCACTCGACGGTGAATTTTTGAAGAATTACAATATTTTGTGTACAGTATATTGCTTTATTATTAATATTTGTTCCTGAATCCTTTTAGCCAAGGAATTTCAGACGAAAAAGGATTCGTGAAGTTCGCCAAAAGATCACTGACAAACATCTTGAAATATTTCAAATTTACAGCATATCTATTGGCCGACATCCAGTTGCTTGTTTAGCAAAGCAAATTCATCCACATTCCTTAATTTGGATTTTTCCTCTTTACCAAATCCCGATAAAATAAGAGCGAAAATTTTACATAATTTAAAAAATAAACATGTACCTACATACATCTGACTTCAAATTTTTGAAAATTTATAAAAAGAAGTTAATTTTTTTGGTAAAATTATCTAGAGTTAATTTTTTATTTCAATTTGTTGAAAAATGTGTAGCATGTGCAGCCCAGCAGTTTTTTATTTTGCAATGTTGTTTGTAAGCAGTCATGAATTTTACTGGTTTGAACACGAAGAAAAATTTCATAGTATAACATGAAGGAGTAGTTTTCAGTAATTGAACCACTCCTATTCTTGATTTATTGTGTCGCTGCTAAAAATACGATGAAAACCGTTGGGAGGTTTAAACAATTAACACTTGCCTCTTCGGCGGAAGAAACGTCCCTATATTGCAAACGGGTACTGTTCAAGCAAAAACTGCTGGCGGTGAAAGTTTTAATAGGACCCTGATCTTTAGTTTACCACATTCCATCCGATCACTGTATAAATTTCGCTTTGTTTTGATGTGCAAGAAATAGAGCAGCGATCTTTACGGCTGGGCATGGTAAAGATAAAAGGCATCCCATGTCGATTTCCTGATACAGCCCCCCTCCCCCACCCAAAGAGGAACTGGAATGATTCGGCACACAGCGTTTTAGGTATTTTTGCGTAAATTTTCAAATAACTGCTGAATTTATGGCTGATCTTAAAAGCTAAGAAATTACTTTTATTTGAGTGTGTCCATGCAAGAGTTAACAATATTTCAGTTAATTGAAAAGCGGTTTTAAGGCTACGATTGAGACAAAAGTACATTTAATTAGTTTCATCTGATGTAAAAATTAAAATAAATTTGCATACTTACTTTGCAGTATGTTTAAATTCATGTGTTCCGCCAACCCACAATTTTTCTAAAAAAAGTTATTTAAAAAAGTTATAACTTACAAATATAAAAATCTCAGAATTAGTTTAAATATATTTTAATACTATTGAGAAGGTTGAAAATTATATACTAACTAGTAAAAAATTTTGAATGTGAAAAAAAGTCTTAAGGAAATCACTTTTCCTTTAAGAAGCAAAATAACCGTTTTAATCAATACAATTGGAACTTTAAGAGATGTGATATAAATAATACTTATAATGAAAGAGAAGAACAACTGCGATAGATCAACAGATTCAGCATTTAAAAGAATCTAAATTTACACTAAGAACTTTCAACTCTAAATTTTTATGATTTACCAAAATACACAGGGATTTGTTTCACAGTTTAAAGATTTTAATGCCCTCAGGAGCTGCCATTTGGGTAGTGCATAGTTCTGGAAAAACATCTCAATGTATCACTTGGGCAAAATTTAAGATACACTGAATATGAAATGGTGCGAATATAATTTCAATAGATTTGGTGTCAGTTCTATAAGTCATACCGCGGTAGCCCGAGTGGTATAGGTATCGGACCGTGGTTTTGCCTTGTCTGAGTTCAGGAGCCCAATTACCACTCAAGACCCGCCGTGTAGAGGCAGCGATGCACTTTAAATCTGTCGGAAGCTGATCCTCCAGCGTTTAGTGTGGTAGGATTTAGGAGAGGGTGCCAAACTCGGTGTCGTCCGCGTCATGACCATGGTTTCAAAATTATGAATTCGTCGCCGAAAGCCCTCGTGTTGCCGAACAGTGCGACGTTAATATTCAATCAATCTACTAGTTTCTATAAAAAAAGTACGGGGACATATCCCAGTTACTGGAATATAACGCATGGGTACAGGTGACCTTGGATCCTATAAAATTAGTATTATTAGTGAGTATCAATTATGACAAAAATTACAAAAAATAAATTTGCAGCAAAATTCAATACTTTTTTTTAATTGTCTTTATATGAAGTACCTATAACATGATGATCCACTTTTTAAATATTATTTTATATTGCATTCTTTTTAGTGTTTGTGTGTGTGTGGAATGGTTTCTCCAAAAATACCTTATATTTCTAAGGGCTCCGTTAATTTAAAAAGTTTGAATACCACTGATACACACACATAAACTGGTTCGCTAATAGGTGTTATCCTAGCTTATACACAACACCACCTAAGAACCCGTCTCACGTTATAATTAGCACTTGCAGAATTTCATAAATGAAGCTTTGGGTAAATTCAATTTTAAACTCAGCTGCACGGTTCGCCAAAAACAATAGGGAATGCAAAATATTTTAATATATAAAACGAAAATTAATGTTCTCACTAAACACATATAGAATTATTCTTCTAAATGTAACTTTTAATACCTAGGAGTATGTGTGTGTGTGTGTGGCCGTGTGTGTGTGTGTGTGTGTGTGTGTGTGTGTTGTGTGTGTGTGTGTGTGTGTAATGTTACGAAACCTTTCTATAAAATGCAGAGTTCTAAGTTCATACTAAAAAATAAAAGTTGAAAAGAAAAAAAAAAGTAAATCATCTAAATTTAGGTGCTAGGTAGTAGTACCAGAAAGGTTGTAGGTTTCTCTTCTCAGTAAAATGACCTGATTCGAAAATACCAAAATTATATTTTTTATATTTTAATTGTGACTTTTACAAACAGATTTATTTCATATTGTTACTTCAAAGGGGTAGAAATTTTATTACATGCTTTTATCCTTAATTTTGTTTGTTTTATTTTTACATTTAAATTGATATTTGGTTTAGTCTAAGAATCTGATTATAGGCTGTCGGCTTTCTATATCGAACCATGTGGTTACCGGTAGCCTAGTGGTCGCCGGTCACGAACTTGCTTGACCGCCACCGGCATGGGATTCCGAGACCTGGAGTACCACTCGCGCTCTAAGCCATTAAAGTGGATCAGTGAACCAGCCGTCCATCCGAAGCTCAGTGTGTTACTCCGTTGGTGGTAGTTGGGAGAAATGCCAAGCTCAGATGTTGTCCTCATCCTCTTTGACCGAGTTCAAAATTGAGGGCCCAGCGCCCAATGGCCTCAGGCGCATATTTTTGAGTGACGTTGATATAATTCTCAATCGGTAAGCGCATACAGGAATTTTCAAGGGAGGTTCGAGGTTAGAAAAGTTCTCCATTTAGCATATAGCCTGCTGTACGATTTGTCGATTTTTCAGGAACAAAACAGTAAAAACTATGCGGGATCTACCTTGCACCCCTGGCAACAGGTGGAATGACGCGCGGATCTGGCGGCGAACCCTCTCTATATACAGGAGGTTCATAGCGAAGCGGCAAGGGGAGACCAGACCGGAAGAGAGGGGCAGAAAAGGGAAGGAAAGCCAGAAAAAGCAGTGATGGTCGGAGGGAGGAAAGATGGCTGGACGATGGATTGTAATCTTTTACCATCTTGATATTTTTGCTTATTTTGTAAGTGTCCATGAAGGTTTGGAATAAAACAGGATAAATTCGCACTATAATTATTTTTTACAATTCAGACACGGCCCAATCCGAAAAGACACAAGTTTACCGACTAATTATTGAATAAACCATTGGCATTAATTAATAAAATTAATCATTAATAACAAATATTTAATTAAAGTTTACATGGCCTTAGCAGAATTATAACCAATCGAAGAAAAAATCGGGAAAACTTTGGGGGTTCGGACCCCCACTAACCGAGGTTCTCAATCAATCAAGAGTCTGCAGTTTCTGATTCTTATTTTTCCTGGTATGAAAGATCGCCCATGTCACACAAATATTCAAGTATGCGCATTTTCCCAATAATGGAATTGATACTCACACAAATTTCTTACACGTAGTGTAATATGCAAGCTAGAGGAAGGTAAAATAACAGAGTGTTATCCATGTATTTACTGAACTGCAGGTTTCAAAATTAGGTCAACAAAGTCTATCCAGAATTAAAATTCATATTTGAATCTGTGATTTGGAACCCAGTTATGGATTCTTTTACGGTAATATCGCCTTTAACCTGCAAATAAGTTGTGTACACAGAAGTAGCATAATTCAAAAAAATAAATTTTGAAATATAACCTCTAAAAATACTGAAAACATAATAGTAAATCTAAAACCAAAGCCACTTTAAGGCTAAGGCACAAAAAAGTGGAGGAGTAAAAAAGAAAAAAAATTAAAATTACATAGCAAAAATATGTACCATTTGCTGATGAATCATTGAGAAAAAAAGATTTCTGCCCTCAGGGTAAAATGAAATGAGAGATCTATGGGAAGTAATAATAATAAACGGCAGTTTTTGGTATAAAACAAAAAGTTTAAAAAGGTCGCGTATTACTGGAATTAGTTTTAGCAAAATTATCTTTGATTCTTACCTGTTTACATAACAATATTTTCCTATAACGCAATAAATTATTTCATATATTTATTTAATATGCATATAATATTTATTTAAATATATATTTGTTGTATATTTAGCCACCATAAATGCAACATCCTGGAAGAAGCATGCTAATAACTTATGGGAAATTTTCAACAAAGCATTATTGAGTAAGATATGCAAATGATTTAGAATTTCCAAGCGCAGACACATCCACGCACGCCTGTAAGCTGAAACCTCAAAGCACTATTTAAAGCTTGGAAATTTCGACGATTTTAAGTTAACGAATTGTGTTTTCATACGTAAGTTTTCAAAACGATCAGATTATGTCTCATGCAGAAAACCGCTTGATCAGCATTTGATCAAATATCCGGAGTTCGACGGAGGAAGGATAAAGTGGCCTACCGGAATTCGGCGGTTATCTTTCAGAAATCGGTAGTCAATGTTGGACGAAACCAAGCCAGCCTCAATACGGATATGCTGACCGTCCGGTTACGGGGTGTACACGACAGTTCGGCGGTCGATCGCGAAATCCCACCTCAGTGCACCGCTTCACGTGAGGACCGAGCCGATTATTGCGCATAGCGGTATTGGATCAGCTCAGTCACGCATCACGAACCGCTAGCATTGAGTCTGTTGCATCATTCCGGTGTCTGCGTGCGGAAATTTCGACGCTTCGCTTGCAGCAGAGTGGATCTGTCCACCAAAGGGCGCGTCCATTGCGAGATCTACCCCTTGACGCAAAACCACCAGACGTCTCGCGTCAATGGGTACGATGGAAAAGGATGTGGGTACGGCAGAATAGAAGATAGAAGTTGTCTTTACTGACAGTCACGCATCTGTCTGCAGCTTTACCACGATGGTCAGATTCGAGTCTGGAACCGTGGAGAGGGATGCTTTGAACAGCTGCGTATGCGGCCACTTTGGTCTGGGCCGGGTATTATGGCATGGGGGCGGTATTTGGATATCACTCTGCGCTCACACGCTAGTACGCATTTGCACGGTACTTTACGCCAGTTTTCCTTCCATACATTCGGGCTTTGGACTTTGGCCATATTTTCAACAGGACATCGTGACGCGGCGCGCATTGTCAGGATTCTTAAATCAAATGCCAGATTGAATTGCGCCCCTGCCGCTCGCTCTGCGGATCTTTCGCTTGACTAGAAACAGCCTTTGGTCCATAGTTTGCTCAACGATTGACCTAAGATTACACTTTCCCAGCTGCCACATCAGATCAACTTTGGCAGCGTGTAGAGCTGCTTAGTCACTGTACCCCAAGAACACATCAAAGTCTCTTTGGAATCCAAATACCAGGCGTGTGGCTTCGGTGATCCTACAATAATGGCGGCTACTCTGGCTACTGATTCTGGCAGGAACCATACTTCACAGAAGTCTATAAATTTAATTATTTGATGCTTGGTCAACATGTTATCTACAAAATAAATTTTGTTGTGCTATCTCTTGTCTTTCTTGGTGTTGCATTTACGGTGGCCAGCAGTGTATTTATTTTAAAAAACTAAATTTAGTTAATTATTTTTAACAATTAGTAATGATTTTTTATTGTAAGGTAAAGCTTATTCTGACGTTTTATATTGCTATTTGATCTGGTGAATGTGTTAAGGTTTGTCATTAATAATATTCATGGATTTCGCTTCAGACTGACCACCTGATCGGGACATCTGCTCATGCACTTCAGCGCCCAATGGTCACGTATACTGAAATGGGCCCAATAGGCATTTGACCCTCATGAGCTGTTGCGCCACTGAGCTTAGTTTTAGTATTCATGGAATTAGAAAATGGCCCGTAGTCATCACGTTCTCAGTGAAATACAAAGCATCCTTTAATTTAAACGTGTCATTTTTATATAAAATATGAAAATAGAAAATTCGTGTTCTTAAAAATTTCTTTCTATGACAGTGTTTATACCAAAAAATGCAAGGCTGAATTATGCATCATTAATACTAATTTAAAATCACAAGTTTAAAATATAAGGTCTCTCTCTACATATATTATGTATACATTTTGGAGGAAGAATCTGCATTTTGCTTACATTATTTTCTGAAGTATTTAATACTATTGAATTTAATCAGGCTTAATTTAAGTATTGGAATTAAATGGAGTATTAGAAGTGCTGATTTTGTGAAGGAAAGGAGAAATTTATAAAAGTAGAGCTAGTATATATATAAATCTCGTTCAAATTTTCAATTGAATAAAATACTTTTTATTCGTCCATTCAAAGTAGGAATTTCTTTTTTTGTATTACTTGTTTTCTACTTTCTTTTATGCATTAAAAGGCTGCAGTTCATGACAGATTTCCGCAGTACAGACTTATGTGTGAGAATCTACATTCTGAGGGGAAATTCTACATAGTGTGTGTGTTTAGTTTTCGCGTCTATTTTACTTCGTATAAGGTATTTCTACATCTTTTTTAATAGGCCACAGTCTAGAAGATAAGTCATGGGTTCAAATCCTGATTTTACCAAGAATCCACTAACGGATCTCAGATTTCTTGAATGATGTTGATAGATGTTAATAAATACAAATTAAACGTTCCAGCTGAGGTGTGACTGCATATAAATTTGATATCTACTGCCAAAAGAACGCATGTCATTAAATTTCATTGTTAATTTGTAAAATGATTGTAATTTTCATTTTTGTTGTTTTAATTAATGAAACTACTTGATTACTATTATTTAAAATTTCAATTTTAGGTTTAAGAATTGCTGAATAATTTTTAGCGATGTATTGAACATGGGACAATTTTTTTCCAAAAGTCATTTAATAGCTAATCAATCAGACATGTATATTTTTCATCTTTTTTGTGCAACGCTCTTATTAAATTCAATTACTAAAAAGCTTTAACTTTATTTAAACACACAAGTTATTTCAAATCTTTTAATATCAGAGCACATTTTAATATTAAACTGTGCCAAACTACATAAAAATATTGCAAACATTTTATATTCCTAATTTTTCAATATTTTGATTGATTTTAAGACATTGCAAATTTTTTGAAAAATATGTAAGGGATCAAATAAATAGCTTTTATGTGTTTTTTAATTGGCTATATTGTGAAAATTATATGTGCTGATCATTACTTGAATTTTATTTTAGAGAGTTTTAGAGTGTTCAAATTGAGACTTTCTTTGACCCTTTAAAATTATTTTATTTTCTCATAAGGATAAAAGTATTGAGAATTTAAATGGGTTCATTTGAATTTTTTCCCCTTATTTTTTGCTGATAGGGAAATTTAAAATGTGGCTTTTTCTAAGTAACACAAAGTTATATAAAAAAAGGAATACAAACTTCGTAATCTTTTTTTAATTGGTGTGAAAATTATAGCATTTCGTTTCAATTGTAATAAATGTAGAAAAAAGTATAGATTTCATTTGTTGTAAGCAGAGCACTTTTTTAAACAAGTGAAACAAACTCAGTTGATCAGTTCAAATACTAGCCGTTATTCACCTGCAAAGGAGGGGAATAACGGCTAGTACTTTTATATATTAATCACTGCTAGAAATTTCCCAAAATAAAACTATTCGTATGATTGTTAATGCAAATATGTACATGAGAAATTCAGATATTTATAAAGCTCTTAAAATTCCAACTTTTAAAAATTTTAAGAAACTAGCAACTAAATTTTTTGATTCTTTACCACTTACTAATAATTGTCACATTCTAAATCTGGAAAATTATGTACCTCATGACAACACCAAAAGGCCAAGGAGAATTCTCATTGACTCCTATAATCCGCCTTAACATTAAAATGCTTTCATTTGCCTGTAGGCAAATGACCTTCTAAATTTAATATTAGTACTTAAAATTTTTTTTAATTAAATTTTGCTTTCTACTTTATTTATTCGGTATACCCACACAGGCAATCTCCCAATTCAATTCTTCTCTCACTAACTTCAGGGCAGCCAATTTAGAGCCAGATCACTCTCCCCCCCTCAGCCAATCACAAGTCAAGCTCTCTACCACTCAAGGATCCCCTCAGGGGGTTCACCTCCTTTAGGTGAGTACGGGTTTCACGCTCCCGAGGTGCCCTAGTGATCTTTTCCTCTCCCTAAGGGGTTTACTGTCTTTGGTAAACATGGGCTTCACGCGCGAACCCAGGGTTCCCTAGTGATCCTTCTCTATTTTCGGCCCTTCTTCTTGCCATTCAAATTTCTCTTTTCTTCTTTTCCCGTCTAGACCACAGACCTATAGTAGAAAATGAACGTTTGTTCAAATTTTGTTTTTTCTGATGAAAAAACTTACGTTTACTACTAACATATTATGATTTAGATTTTCTATTGCGTTAATTTAGTTTCTTTTTCGTATATTTCTTTAAATACTTTGAATATGTTTCTTTATTTGTTTTCAACTAACAACGTTGGTTTTCCGACCCGCATGTTTGCCGTGTGCGGCGTCCCGTAAGGAGGAAAATGGTGTTCTGGGGATCCTTTGCGTTCCCTTTGTCCACGCTTCTCCCGTAGGGAGGAGATTGATGGCCTAGGGATACCTCTGCGTTCCCTTTGGCTCACGCTTCACTGTAGTCGGGTGGCAGGAGTGAGCCCGCTCCTGTCAATCGGCTGGTAGTACCTCTCTTCGGTGTCCCCGAAGAGACACTGCTGTAGGGTTAGTGCTGCAGATAAGGGGTGTCGGGTTTACCCTTTGGGATCCTCCCCCCTGGACTGTAGCATTATATTCTGGGTGTACTCTGGGTAAGCGCCGTGCCTGGTTTTGGCCAGTTGACCGGCACACTGCCTCCCTTGTTGGACTCCGTGGTGGGTGGAGGCACGCCAGGATGAAGTTGTATACGCGTATTTATGGATCCAATGCAGCTGTGCCCGGGTAAAGGCCTTAATTTATCCAACCTTAACATTGACCAGATATCGACTCATACCAGATTTCTTTTAATTTCTTTACCGAATAATGAAATGGCATCAAAATCGCCTTTTGCTATACAGAAAGCCATTGTAGGAATAGGTGGTGAACCTAAATCTGTTAAAAGATTAAGATCCGGTGATCTACTAATTGAAACACTCTCTGCCGTACAAACAAAGTCTTTCCTTCTCGCAAAAACTTTTCTGAACTCACCTGTAACAATAAGTCCACATAAAACTCTTAATTCATGCCGCGGTGTCATTTCTGAACCTGACCTGTTGACCACCCGTGAAGTGGAAATCCTTGAGGGATTCTCCGATCAGGGTGTTATTCAGGTCAGGAGAATCACAATAAAAAAAGATACAACTGTTATACCGACCAAACACTTAATTTTAACTTTCAACAGCCCAACACTACCCCAAAACATTAAAGCTGGCTATTTAAATTGTAAAATCCGTCCATACATTCCGAATCCTCTGCGCTGTTTTAAGTGCCAGAGGTTCGGACACTCTCAAACTGCCTGCAGAGGATAATTGGCGTGCTCTAGGGGGGCATCTATTGGACATGCCTCCTTAGATTGCAGTCTGGAGCTGAAATGCGTCAATTGTACACAGCAACACTCCGCGGATTCTAAACTTTGTCCAAAATGGAAAACAGAAAAAGAAATCCAAACAATTAAAACAAACAAAAACATATCATATTTAGAAGCCCGAAAATTAATAGCCCCTAAACCTTCTCAAACTTACGCTCAAGCTGCCAAATCATCTGTTAAAAACAATTCCACTCAAACAGATGAAGATATAACCAAAGTAAAAGGTACACCTTTGAAGTTACTTCAACCACTAAAACCAATCCCCAAAACAAATATATCAATAACTACTCCTGTTATATTCACATCCTCTACCCAAGCAGAACTTTTGCCGTCCAACTCTGCAACAGAATGTAATGTCTCTAAACCTCAACCACCTATTCCTGTATCTGGTGACGCACTTTCCACCACAAATAATATGTTTACCCCTATTAAAGCTTCATCAACCATGTCCGCTTCCTCATCCGGTTCCGGTATTCAACCCCCCTCTGAATCTTCTACAATACCTGATTTAAAAAAAAATGCTAAAACTCGTGCAAGGAAAAGAAAGAAAGAATTACTAAAAAAATGAATGAGGCAAAAATAGAAATTAAGATGGCTCCACATAGACCTAAAAAATCGTCGCATGTGGAATATTTAACGGATGAGGAAGACATGATCGTATACGACATGGGAGAAGAAATAGAATCCCCGAAGAATGGCAGTACTTCGAAAAATGATCGATACTACTTGTCCGAAGAGTATTGGAAAGATGAGGCTTGGAAACGTGAAGAGTATTCACACACGTTAACTCCAAGCCGTGTTAGAAACGGCAAGAAGTAATAGTTTTCTTTTTAAAGTACTTTGTTAGGGACTACACACTTATCTGACTTGGTGGGGAAATCCTCACCAAAATTTATTAACTTTTACTTTTACAAAACTTTTTGTAAATTAACTTTCAAGCTTTCTTATAATATAAAAATTTTAAACGAATTTTAAACTAATCTTCATGACCATTTGCTTTTAGATATACCTTATGCATGTCATTTTAAAATTTTAACTGATTTTTTAAAAAATTTTTATGTCGTTTAAAACAAATGCTTGGCGCAGTATAGCCGAAATCGCGGCTCTTGTGCCAAAAAACACCACAATCACTCACACTCACCAAGGATGAACTTTTTCCAATTCAGAATTTGTTTCTCCAAGTGCTTCGTAGCCACGCCCTTTCACCACGTTTCAACGACCAATCAGGCTGTCTCCTACCACTAAGGACGCTACTTCTCCAGGCACCATTAACTCTTATGATATGGGTTGGAGCCTCGCTTCGCGAGCCATGTACCCGGTGACATCCAGCGTCGTCGTGGGTATACAGATTAATTAAAGAAGTAAGAAAAATGGAATTTTACAAATTTTAAAAATAATAATATTAAATTTAGAAGGTCATTTGCCAACAGGCAAATGAGACACTTAAAGTTACGGCGGATTGTAGGAGTCAAGGAGAATTCTCCTTGGCCTTTTGGTGTTGTCATGAGGAACATAATTTTCCAGATTTAGAATGTGACAATTATTAGTAAGAGGCAAAGAATCAAAAAATTTAGTTGCGAGTTTCTTAATAAAATTTTTAAAAGTCAGAATTTTAAGAGCTTTATAAATATCTGAATTTCTCATGTACATATTTGCATTAACAATCATACGAATAGTTTTATTTTGGGAAGTTTCAAGCATTATTATATTAGTATTAGTGACATATCCCCACACAGGACAACCGTAACTCATAATGGGCCGCAAAACGGCTGGGTAAAGAAGTACTTTGTTTTCAGTAGTCATTGTAAAGAATTCTGGCAAATTAAGGGGTATATTAATCTTAGTGCATTCCGGAATTTATTTCGCGCATATATAATGTGTTGGTTCCATGTGAGTTTGTTATCCAGTAAAAGTCCTAGGTAAATTGTGTTTTGAGACCATTGTAGTGGTGTGGAGTATAGTGTTGGCGGCGTTGCAGGTTTCCTTTTCCTTGTAAAGAGTACTGCAACTGTTTTGTCAACATTAAGTTTTATTTTACATGTATTAAAGTATGTTTCTAGTAGCTAAAGGTGATTATTTAGTATTTTGGTGAGATAAATTTGTGATTTTTGTGTGTCGTAGCTATGCAGGTATCATCTGCATAAATATTGAGGCTGGTCTGTGGATATGTTGGTATGTCATTTATATAAATGTTGAAAATTATTGGCCCAAGTAAACTACCTTCTAGGGCCCCGATATTCACATTATAGACGTTTGAAAGTGTACCTTTAACTCGCACTTGATACGATCTGTTAGTAAGGTAAGAGTTAATTATGTGAATTAAAGCAGGAGAGGGAAGTTATAAATTATTAGTTTGTAAATTAAGCCAATGATCCAGACCCGATCGAACGCCTTCTGGATATCCAGAAAGACAGCTCCATGCGCTTACAGCGCCGTGTTTACTTCTTTATATCCAGTAAAAATCTGCAATCGCTTTCTTTTTTTAATGCTATTTGACAAATGTGATCTCTTTTTGGTTCAAGAAATAAAACTAATATCGGGCTGGAAACTCTGATGGATTCCTATCTTCTTTTCAAAGAGGTAGAGATAATTTTCCGAGTACTAGAATTACATAAGAATTCGTAGAGCAATATAATTTGTACTAAAAAACCAAGAAACTCTCTACTTTGTACTAAGAAAATTTTGATTTTATGCTACATAATGGTAAATGTTTACTCAATAAACGAATACATGACTAAAAAACGAGATTAATTTAATTCTTTCGATAGTTTTGAGCTGAGATTTTATTTCTGGAGGGTTCACTGTTGAGGCTTAATACACCGGAAAAATCAAACTCTTTGAATTGTAAAGGAATCGAGTGTTTGAAATCGGATGGAAACAGTAAATAAATACGAGTAAAATAAAAATAAAGTGTACAGATATTAAAATATTAAAAATTACCACTAATTTAGTAAAATCTTTTATATATATAAAAAAATAAGGGTAATAAATGTAACTTTTATTTCTAATAAAGACTTAAAATAACTCCATAAAATGGAGTTCTATTTGCAAATGATGGTATGACGACGAACGTTTGTAATTTCGAATTGTTTGAACTTTTTAACTAAAGGCTTATCACACACGAATTTTTCATGCAAAAATCGCGGTGTTCATCAGGATTGTGAAGACAATCCTCAATTGCATATCTGGTGTACTTCGATATGGGAGACGGCGAAAGTGGATTTTTTCAGTCTGCTTTTTTTCCAACAACCGTTTTCCCCGATTTTTTTAATGCTTATAGGGTGAGAAAAATCCTAATGTTAAAAAAAACTGAAATCACCAGGGGGCGCTGATATCACATGAGGGACAGGGAAAATTTCCCTCAGTACAAAAAGGGAAAAAATCTGAATATTGCATTTTCTGATAGTAGTGTGTGTGTCCGTGTTTTTTTTGTTGTTTGAAAAAAGCAAATTTTCTTTGGTTAACGGTAAGTAATTTTTTTCATTATTTAACGATTATTATATTGCATCAACATTGTCTAAAAAGCGAATTTAGTATTGCTTTTTACGAAATAATAATGAATCATTTTTAACAGAAAAAAACCGCGTATTTTCTTTGGGGTTATGGATGAATTAAGAGTATTGCTTTTCTTTAGCCAATGGAATGCAATTTAAAATTTATTTAATTCGATAGGAACTAATTGAATTTAGTGTCTATCCACTGGCATAGCTGGCTCTGAGGGGGGGCTGTATCAAAATTCTTTGAGGACCTTTTATAGAGCTCTGTCAATGGACTGTAGTTACACATGTTGGGTCCCTTGTAGCTTGGGGCCCCCGTATCATTGATACGGCGGTAGCTACGTCCCTGTGTCTAACACATAATAATCTATAATCAAAGAAATTTAATCCATAGTAATAATAATTTTGTATTTTATCTTTTTTTAGGTAATAAACGATAGTTGAAGGAACTATTTCAGGATATCTAGAATAAAAACTTTTTATTAGATAAATTTTTGTGTTTTTATTATCAATTGTTCTATTAATATATATTGCATGTAAAATTTAACTATGGATAGGGAACTTATGTATTATCACAACCTATTGGCGACATTATATGAAACGAAGCACATGGATGCCAAATAGCGCGAACGACGCATAGGAAATCGAGGTTGCCTACTTGGCAAGTTATTAATAGAGTGGACGATTGTTGCAATAATACATAAGTACAAAGGCGCACACAAGGAAGGGGGTCCTCGGGTCCAGACCTCCCCATAACCCTTTGATTTTTTTTGGATTGATTATCGTCTTATGTATATAGTACGTAAAATTAAATTAAGTATCTGTTATTAATAATTTTATTAATCAATGCTATTTATTTATTAATTAATTAATTTTTTACTGTTTTTTGTTCCATAAAATCGACAAAATCAAAAGAAAATGTTGGGTGGGATATTGGAGCATGATACGAGAATGGTGGACTTTCGACCCCCCCCCCCTCTAAAAATTCCTGTGTGCACCACTGCATAAGTACCATTGATAGCTTTAGTTCCTTTTAATGCATTGAATGTGATAAGACCTTCTCTACAGTTTCGAACTTATATCGACATGTAAAATTGATTCATAATAAGGTAAGTATGAATAAAACAGGAAAGATGTAACATATGTAGTGAAGAACTCATTTCTAAAAATGCCTTGAAGGATCATGTTGATTTGATACATAATATCGTAATAAAAAAGGATACTCATATATTTTTATACTTTTGAAGATTTCAAGTTGTGGAAAGGAAGCATTGAAAAGCAAACTACTTCCTTGTATGAGAAGAATACTGGAAGTAAATCAGAGAAAACGGGTAGAAAAATATAACTTACTTTTACTGCCATCACAATGGTTATTATAATACAAGGGGGAATGAGAAGGGAAGTATGAAAATTGCTGGTAGCAACAAGATTAATGGAAATTGCCCTTCAAAGATGAAAGTGTATGAAGACATTGACAGCAAAGTAACTCTGTAATTCACAAAAATTCATGTAGGACATGGAATAGATTTGGGATGGATGAAAATAAGAGAAGAAAAAGAAGATACAGTGAGAAATCTAGGGAAAAAATCCCAATCGAAGCTACCTTAGATGAGATTAGAAATTATATGAATGGGGAAACTGTGAAAAGAATTCATTTAATATAGCACGGCAAGATATAAAAAATATAAAAAAAGAATACAATATAAACTCAGGTGGTATTTTGGATTCAAATGTGGTAGTGTGTAACCAAATGGGCTGAAGGCCTGAAAAAGGGAGAAGATTCTCCTGTAGTACTCTTCAAGTGCCAGAACATTTTTGATGAAGATTTATACCCTGTTATGAAAGTAGAAGAATTTGATTCCACATCGTTAACACTTGCATTTGCAGCTATTAAGGAACAAACACGTATTTCTCAAGTTTTGATGATGGATAATACAGAATCTGTTTTTAATGCTTGGAAGACAGTTTTGGTATTCTTGAGAAAAGACTGTTGTGCACATGGTATGTGGATAGAAGTTGGAGACGTAGTATTTCCAGGTTAAGAACGAAGAAGGACATCCAAGTTGAAGCTTACTAGATTGTTCGAAGTCTTTTAGTAGAAATAAATGAAGCAGCCTCCGATATAATGTTAAAAGAAGCACTAAAGATGTTTGATGCAAAGAATGATATGAAAGAATTCAAAAGATATTTTGAACAGACATACAGTAATTAAAGTGAAATTTGAGCATATTGTCACAGGAGGTGGTATGGAATAAATACCAATATATGCATATTGAAAGTATGCACAGGACAATAAAGCATGTGTACCTCCAAAGGAAAAAGTCAAGCGACTTGATAAAACATTATTTAGTCTAATCAAATTTGTAAGACATAGTGTACTTGATCGACTTATTTATCATCAAAAATAGCACAACTGAGGAAAGACGTAACGTTGTCCAAAACTAAGCCTGCTCATGAATTCAAAAGAATGAAGGAGAATGGTCTATTAACTCTACAAAAGGTAAGGCAATGTATATCGTTAAAAAATATGCTGCATGCTCTACAGCAGTGCTCCGCAACCCCCGGTCCGCGGATCAAATGGTACCGGGCCACCCGTTTCATTCCAACTGAATTTAAATTCCTAGTTCTATACACCAAATTAAAAAAAATCTGTGTTTCATTAAAAAATTTTTTAAAAAAAGGGGCCCCCGAAGGTAGTGACATAAATCTTTTAATGTTTTAAAAGCAAAAAAGAAAAGAAAAAAAAAACACAGCAACTATTTTCTCTTTCAGTTAGCAGAGCATCTCTACTTGCTCTCGCCGGCTGCCCCTGGGTCAAAGCATTCCCTTCTCTCCACCCCATTCGAGGGGGGGGGGCATCCACCTTTCTTGGGGATCCGGCCCTCTTGGAGCTCTCTTGTTTCATCCTCCGGTCGGTGGAATCAGGTTCCTCGAGAGTCAAAAGGGGTTGCGGGGGCGGCCACGCCTTAACCCTCAAATACACAGCTGCCGAATGCACGTGTGAATGTCGTTTCCACAAAAAAGACCTATCTGTGTGGAGCGGGGTTTTCTGCAGTAACAGCAACCAAAACAACGGAATAAACTGGACATAAGCAACACACTTCGGGTGTCATTGTCTCCGATTACCCCAGATGGAACAGTCTCATTGCAAAGAAACAAGCTCAGGGTTATCATTGATTTAACGTTCTAGTAAGTTAAAATGTTAAATCACTTTATTTATTTTTTGGTGTAACTGTATTTTATTTTGAAGGCATAATTAAATAGAATTAAATTCTTTATTAAATTATTTATATTTTTTATGTATTAAATACAATTAAATACATTTTGCTATAAATCAAAATAATCTAAAATATAAACAATCAATTCCCCTCCCAGCGGGCCTCGGTAAAATTATCAAACGTTGACCGGTTGCGGCGATAAAAAGGTTGCGGAGCACTGCTCTACAGAATGCATTTTGATGTGTAGGGAATGCAACCACTTTTTGCATACTTTTATATGTTCATTCACTGAAAATGCAATTCAGCAGAATATGTGAAAACATATCCATTTTATTTGCAGCAAAAATTTGAAGGAAATCAATAGGGCTATTCAAGATGAAAGACTTTCCTTACATTCGCGTATAACAGATGAAGAAGAGATGATTATTCATGAAGAAATCAAAAAGTTTTGGAAAAGAAAGCACATGTGGATAGTTTGAGGGCCACATCTACAAGGAAGAACTTCAGAAAAAAAATTCATGCAACTAACTAATGAATTAATAAGTAAAGCATTCCCAGAACATTATAATATTTTAAATTTCTTTAAGAAATGCTGTTAACTCCCCACATTTATTCCCTAAAGCAAATCGAGAAATTGTATCCAGAAATTTGAATATGAAGCCGCCAAATCAAAAGATAAATACACATAGATTACGTTTCAACAAAAAAAAAAAAAGATTTTTCAGAAAACTTTAACGACACAATGAGAAAACCTACACACAAGAAGAATGTCAAAGTATCTCAACGAGTCTGGTTTTGACAGCAAAATCAGTATAATGTGAATGTCGATTTTACTATTATTAACTTGGGTTAAAATGACAGAAAACTATGAAAGAGCAGTTAAGCTTATATTTACTTCAAATAATTCTAGAATTTTCAGGTACATGTGCAATAAATGTTTTTTTCTAATTGTAGGTGTATTTAGATCATAGTGCAATGCTGATAAATTAGAAGGTGTTTAATAATTCCTATGATTTATGCATATGTGCGAAACATTTATGTTCCTTTTTATTATAGGTAGCTTTAGGTCATTCCAATGTAGAGTTCTTGATTCACAAGGCATTTAAAAATTTCAAGTTGATTTATATATTAAAACTTTTGGCAAATATGCAATGTGAAATATATACTTTCCTTTTTATATTATAGGTTTTAGATTCATTACCTGTAAAACTCCAGATTAACAATGTATTTGTAATAGTTGATTTAAATAAAAAAAATACATTTGAACTTTTATAAATGGATAACTGCGTAAAAACGACCTGGTTATATACGTAAATTTAATTAATAATGATATTCAAACAACTTAAAGTAAAGATTGCTAAACTGAATAAACTTATATCATTTATCATAAATAAAGTTCAGGCATGTTTTTAAATTCTAAATACTGTGCAAGCGATTTATAAACAAAAACTTAATTATATTTTTTCAGAAGTTGATTTTGTTCCCAATCTTAAAGATACTTTTTTGTAGAGGTTCTACTTTGTTCACTTCTCTGTGGCTGCTACCTTGACGTGGTAGAGAAGCTTAAACATCATTTGAAATTTCGAATGGTATAAATAAGACAAGTTTTAAACTAAAATATTCATAGTAAAATTTCAATTTATGAAAAATAATTTAAATATATATTCTGTATTTTAAAGTATTGCTCTTTATTTCTAAAAGGAAAGGGCTTTTTTTTTAAATAAATTAGATACATTTATAATTCAAATATTTTACATATGGCTCTACAGAAAAAGAACTTTAAATAAAATAACTATAGTTATTCTTTTTTATCTCAAACTAAAGGATCAGTATTAATTAAATCTGAGTTTAGCATCGTTCTGAATTATGTAAATATATCAAATTATATGAGGCCTACTACAAAATGTAAACATGGCTCTAAAATGACATTAAGAGTAAGGTAAGTTATCGCTCAAAAAGTTTAATTAATATTGGTTCACACTTACTTCCGAATCCCATAGAAGCAAGAACTGAGTCAAAAGAAAGCTTGTAAATAAAAATAGTTATGAATAAAACTAGAGCTATACCAAAAAAACTTCAGACCTAGTTTATATACAAAATGCTTTCATCGATCATTGATTGTATGATTGTTATATGTTATTTTTTACTCTTTTTAATAATATTTGACACGTAATTATTTTAAAGAAAAAAATCAAAATAACTTATTAAAAAGAAAACAATGTAACAACTTATGTAAAACAATTACTTTTGCAGTATCATTTCAAATACTGGTAACAATCACTTAAAATTGGTGACAATCACTTATAATTTGCAAATTTTTGAGTAATAAAAATAGAAGCAACACACAAAAAACGTAATATTTTTTCAGGAGAACATTAGTTAATCTTCTGTAGTAATTTATTTTACATTGATCTTGCATTAATCTCTGTCTTTATAAGGGGTCATTAATTCTTCCGTGTGTTATTGTCTTACCCGCATCTGCAATTTAATGAATAGTATCTTTTTATAAAACCATGAATTTTGTCAAGCCTGATGATGTTAAGTGAGCAAAACATTTGATTTCCAAAGTGAATTTCTTTCATACCAAAAACTTGATTCTAGTTATAGTTAAATTTGAATAAAAAATTATCTATACTTATATGTGCTGCAAATAATATATCACTTTTCGTGTACATGTGTATTGCTTTTATCCTGGTTTCCTCCATTGCATATTTATACCTTGGAAGTTCAGAAATCTTCCTTACATTTTCAAATATTATAATAAAGAATATTAGAATGGAGGATCGGCTGGGTGGCGCAGTTGGTTTGCCGCTGGCCTTCTTAACCGAAAGTTGTGAGTTCGATACTGGCCCAAGTTGGTAGACTTTCATGATGCAAAAAATCGACAGTGGTCATATTGTATGATTATACGGCATATAAAAGATCCTTAGAGTGCGCGTCTGTTTGGCGTGGGTGCTCTCGGAAAAATTAAATCCTAGTACAGGTTCGCATCATGAGAACTCAGGTGCCTCCCTCTGGGGAGAAAACTAGGCGTCACAAAATAACTTGCGGTAATTGGTATCGCCTATGTGATGCCATGTTAAAAAGTGATACCAACTCCTTAGGGTCAGCTACTAGGTCTGCAAAGCCTGAAATAACAATGCGTATACAGCCCCATTAGAAAAAAATAAAAGGAGTGTAAAATACTGCAAGGGGTAATGTATTTAATACATGTATATTAAAAATAAATAATACTTCTCAAATATATGTAAGTATCTGGTTTATAGAACTTTCAAATGTGAAAATGTATTAATTGATGTATTAAAGATGAGTGGCGCAATTTATAAAAGGTATATTTGGAAAACTAGTGATAGAAGCCGAAAACTACGAGCTCGAAACTCGTATAATGTTATCATGTATAACTTTATACTACCAAATGCAGCAAATTTCGAAAGGTTGGTAATTATTGAATATAAAAAAAAATTTTTTTACATCAGATATTAATTTGAATGCAAGAATACATTTGAAAATATTTATGTTATGCTGTTTTATTGGATATTTCAAACCAAACAAAAATATGGTAATAATTTTTTCAAGGTACTCTTTTAACTCATTTTTATTTGTGTTTTATAATAATGATTTTGTTTGATCCAGATACTATATATAGCTGATGTTTTATATAAGGCTAATTGTATTTATAAATTTAATCTTTTCGAGAATATTTGTGTTAGTGACTTTTCAATGTACATCATTGTATTTATATAATTGTGTTTTTAATTACTATTCATATTGTACTAATATTGTAAATGAGAAATTGTTAATTATATAAGAGTATATATAGTGTTAAGATTTTGTTGGAAATAAAAATTTTCTTTTGTATATGGAATTTTTCATTTGACTGAATTACATTACACAAATAATTGTAGCTAATACATTGGAATAAAGTTTGAATACATTTTTATGAATTATTCATGAAAATTTTTCTGATTACCATAATTTTAAAAATAAATACAAAACTGAATGTGAACTAAGTTATTAAGAAATAAAAATATAGATTATATTTACCCTTGTTTGAAAGAGTTAATATATATTAAAATCACTTCGAAAAAATATAAAATATTGATTATATAAATCATTCAGTGACATATTTATTTTAATTAATTTATTTATTAATTAATTATATCAAAGTTAATATAGTATTTTCGGGCTCTGAAACCAGTTGCCAAATTTTCCAATCAAGCATTGATAATTTGATTTCTTTTAAATACCTTATTTTTTTGTGTTATTTTAGACCAGGGGTACTCAATCTTTTTTTCTGCTGGGCCGCATACATATGTCGGTAATTTCACGCGGGCCGCATCATGAGGAAAAAGGGGGATGTGTGGGAAATTGATAAAAATCTTTTAACTCCTGTGGTTTACTATTTTTAATTACTATTTTTTATGTTTTTTTTTATTATTTTTGTCACTAGCACTGAATTAGAAACATTTAAGAAGCACTCTTTCACAATTTCTGCATCTCAGTAAACGGTTTCAAATGGTTACCAATAATATAACAAACTTCGTAAGATGTTTTTGTTACCGCTGTGACATTACCACTGACAAACACTTTGTTGCTGTTGCAAAGATTATTCAAGAAATCCTATTTATTACCTCTTGAAAGAGATCTTCGAGGAAAAGTGTCATTGAATGATTCCTGTTTATTGGTATTTTTTAAATACAGTATTTTCTTGACAAATCAAACAATTACTGATCTATTTTTGTTTTTCACCACAAAATAGTCAAACTCTCAATCGTCTTGAAAAGATCTATTTTCTTCGAATATTTTTCGCTTGCAAGATATGAAAGATAGTTAAAAAGAAAAAGATATGAAAGGTAGTCACTACCACACTGTTGTCTGTTATCACTAACCATAACCGTTACAAATAAAAAAAGAATATCAATTCGCACTCGTACGACATCGACAGCAAAAAGCAAAATTGATATATTGGATTTCTTTATCAAAATTTTGATATATTGCTCTTAAATAAGTGAATTTTTCAGAGCAATGGGCATTGACTGGGTCACTTATAAAGGCTCGGGGGGCCGCAGGTTGAGTATCGCTGTTTTAGACAAATATTTTTTTCTATTTTTTTAAATATTAGGTTGGGGGAAAAGAAATCCATTATTTTTGCATGAAATTCAAGACTTTATTTAACATATTTCGGATTGTCCAATTTGGGTCAAATATGTTCAGTTTTGTTGAATAGTTTGTTGCTACTTTTAAGGTAGCGTCATAATGCATCTCTCATAGAAGTCTTAGTCCTTAATGGCGAAAAACTCTAGTAATCGATTTTTACAATCTTCTCTTGATCCCAATTTCTTATCACTCGGGAAGTTTTGCAATGCTAGAAAAATGTGGTAATCGCTTGGTGTCAGGTCCGGACTATATGATGGATGCATTAAAACTTCCCAACCAAGCTCCCAGAGTTTCTGAAGAGTCACTACAGACGTGTGTGGCCTGGCATTATCCTGATGGAACACAGCACTTCTTCTGTTGGCCAATTCTGGCCGTTCCTGGTCAATCGCTAGCTTCAAACGGTCCAGTCGTTGACAGTAGGTATCTGAATTTGGTGTTTGGCCATACAGGCGCAACTCATAATAAATTACTCCTTTTCAAGTCCCACCAAATACACAGTAGAACCTTCCTGGCCGTTAGTCCTGGTTTGGCCACAGTTTGAGCTGCTTCACCGCTCTTTGACCACGATCGTTTTCACACAATATTGTCGTATGGGACCCATTTTTCATCGCCAGTCACCATCTGTTTAAGAAATGGGTCTATTTTATTCCGTTTGGCCAAGGCTTCGCAGATGAAGATTGGACTAATCTTGTTAATTGGTGTGGCACCCAAACATCGAGCTTCTTTTTGAATCAAACTTTGCGCAAATGGTTTAAAACTATTTTATGGTCGATCTTTAGCTCCTGAGCGATGCTACGTCAACTAACATTCCGGTCAACTTGGATTATTTCTGTGATTTTATCAACATTTTCGACGATGGGCCTGCCTGTGCGAGGTGCATCTTTAACATAGAAAATGCCTGAACAGAACTGACAAAACCAAAATTGCACGTAATTAGCTGTTACGGTATCGGCACCATAAATACCATTCACAATTTCAGTCCCCTGGCTTGCATTTTCACCTTTATCAAAGAAAAACTGTAAAATATACCGAATTTTCTCTGTTGACTTCCATTTTTAACACCCTGTAATTCACAACTGAATGGACCGAACAAAAAACAGCAAAAGAATTTTTTTTTAGAGTAAACTGTGACCCCTTGACAACGAGCATAAATTTGAAATTGTTTGATCGGTACTTCACGAGATATCGACACTACAGCCATCTACGGAAAAAATAATGGATTTCTTTTTCCTCAACCTAATATTTGTATTTAGGTCACAGATATTAGTACATACTATATACATTAAATTTCCATCAGGGAGAAATATTTTAAAAAGTAGCACACTGAATGAAATAGAAGAAAGTATATAAATGATTTTTAACTTTAACTAGTTACTTTAGATCAAAGTGTCAAACACGAGACCCGCCACACACACTCACACACAATTATTTAAAAAAATTTAAATATCAGGCTTTTAAAGTTTTTTCATTTTGAAATTAATTTGAGGTGAATCTTATATGAGCCGCTCAGAAGGCCGATACGGTTAAGTCCATTTTGTGATATTTTCTGATTTTTGTAAATTTTGATAAAATAAAAAATATCCTTCTTAGTTATTAAAGGTTTTACTCGTTGCGCCTTTTCTACAGTTTGAATAATTTTTACTTCTGGTTTCTTTTTACTTCCTTTTTTTTTTTTTTTTGCTTTATTTTGTTTATTGTTTTTTTTTTATGTTCCTTATTGTTTTAATTCGTCAAGATGTTTTTTTGATTTTTTTGTTATCAACTTTTTTCTTGCTGTTTTTGAAATGGAGGTTGAAATGAATGTGTATAGCAGAGACTTAATCCGCTCCTTTTGTGATCAACTCTTAACTCGCCCCTTCTGTTTGAAAAGGATTTTAAAAGTGTTCATGCTCATCAAGAGTGTAATTTAAATGGAGAGATTTTGAAGTAATTTTCAAAGCTTTCAGTGGTATGTATTGCTGCATTTCAAAATTTAGTTTATAAATTAAATATACACTGTTGTAGATTGAATTTTATACATTTACGTATAAATTTTTTCTACTGAAGTTTGCGTAATTTTATGATAATAAATGCAAATTTTCTTTTAATTAACACTATAGAATTTATTATAGGGAACAAAGAAGAAAACAAGACCATGTCAAAATATGCTAGACAGCGAGGAAGTGAAACACTTAAAAATGGAGACATAGTGATGTATTATCACTGTTGTCGAAGAAGAACATACAAACCAAGAGGGAAAAGTCTCTAAAATTTAAAGTCTCAAGACTCTGCCAAAATTGGAATTAGTTGTGCAGCAGTAATAAAAGTTAGACAGAGCACTGAAAATGTAGTAGTGCAGTATTTCCCAAAGCATGAAAATCATAAAACCCAGAGCACTTAAAGTTATCATAGTCAAATAGGACAGCTATTGCTGGCATAGTATTTTATTTTTATTAGTTCCATTATTGTTAGTTTTATTATTATTAGTTTCTATTAGTTTTAATTATTTGTTTTTCAGGAAGATTAAAAGAAGGTGTTAGTGAAAAAAAAATTCAGGATATTAGGCAAGAACTTACTTTTGAGAGTGGATGATAAATGCTTATTGAAAAAAAGGATATTCATAGCATTAAAAGGGACCTCAATATTAATGGTTATATTAAAAGGCATGAAGTTGATGCAGTGAGTGTCAAGCTACGGACTCACGAAATGCAAATTAATGGAGAAAATTGCCTAGTTTTTTTTTCAAAGAGCAGGAACAATCGGGGAATGACTATGGATTAAAAGATGAAGATCTTGTCCTTGTAAACATGACAAATTTTCAAAAAGAAATGATTACAAAATATGGAAAGGACAAAATTTGTATTGATGAAACGCATGGGCTAAAACAGCTATGATTTTAATTTATACTCAATTCTGGTAGTTGATAAACATAAAAATAGAATCCTGTGGCATTTTGTTTTTCGAACAGAAGTTCTGAAGATATATTCAGAATTTATTTTAATACTATTAAAAATATTGTGGGTAAAATCCGAACTACAGCATTTATGACTGATGATGCTCCAACATTTTACAATGCTTGGAGTTCTGTGATGGGCACAGTTAAAAAAGTCTTTTTATGTGCTTGGCACGTTACAAGAAATTGGCATCAAAATTTAAACAAAATAAAAAAAAATAATTAATAAAGCACTAAAGGCAATGAAAGATGAATTATGTTTAGAAACATTTTCTAACTAAATGAAGCAATTCATAGATTTGTTAAATGACTCAGATATTTCTGAATTTGGAAAATATTTCCAACAAAATTATGCTCTGGAACCTGAAAAATGGGCCTATTGTTACAGAAAGGGTGTGGGTATAAAAACAAACATGTATTTAAAGCCCCTTCACAAAAAAAAAAGTACCATTATTTTGATGGAAAACATCTAAAAAGGTTACATGTTGCAGTAGATAGTCCTTAAAACTTGCAAGAGACTTAATATGTCAACGTTTAATAAAAAAATTTAAAAAAACACACATTTTCTTTGATTAACTCATAGGAACCTAGATAGCATATTAAGTATTTGTTATAATAAAAAGGAACACACAATAATAAAATAATTAAACTGATGGAATCCTCAACCGTAAATATAAAAAAGAAGATTGAAAAACAACCAGGATATTTCTCTATTTGAAGAAAAAGATGCACTTCCGGTACATTCAGAAATCCAACTGCTGAAGTTTAAACAATATTAAAGAAGGATTACTTTTAAATTCACAAGAAATTACATCCATCAATACAGATTCTGACCATGCTTATATTAAGAATAAAAATAAATAATTTCTGACTGGAGGTTCTTGCTATCAATTCTATTAAAAAATAAGATTAATTCTTTTTTTTCCTTTTTGTGGCTCTTTATTCTTTCAAGTCATTCACATTTAACTACTAAAATAAATATACAATTAAAATATGATATCCTGGTGATTATATTTGATCTCATTATATTGTAATGTGTGTGTTGAAAAAATTAGCTTAAATGTTATATTAATATAATAGTAATGCATGTACATATATATGTATTACTATTATATTATATTGAGAAAAAGTTATTCTTAAAAGATCCTTTTAAAAGACTACTTGATAAGTTGACATATTACCAGTGGGGTAGCCAAGTATTCAAAGGTCCTGGTGCAATAAGTAAACAAATAACGAGAATCCTATCTTGGTTGGGTTTTATGAAGTAAAAAAGTAAAAATATATTAGTATTTTAAATATACGAAGCTACTTTAACATCAGCCCTTAATCGTGTCTGCAGAACATAGGAAGGTAAGGCTACGAAGCGCTTCCAGAAAGTAAGCTGCCCAATGTTTTTCCTTGAAAGTATACGTAATTAGACGTGTCAGTTGCGCATGCGTAACAGATCTATGACGTATGAATCATATGCCAGCCGACAGGTCCCACCTCGTGCCAGTAGCGTGGTAGCAGTTGTCCGAAATGGAAGCTCTTATTCCTTTGCCCGCCGCCTCCGAGGTTCAGTCGGTGATAAAGTTCTTGAATGCACAAAGCATTGCTCCAATTGAAATTTATCGTCAGCTCTAGGCCGAACAGTATGAGTAAGCAGATGATGCGTCGTTAGTGTAGGCAGTTTTCCAAGGTTGTCAAAGTGTCCATGCTGAAGAGCGCAGTGGGCGACCGTCCCTCATCAGTGATGATCTTGTTGAGCTTGTGCGGTAGCGCGTGATGGAGAACCGTCGTTTCACGATTACAGAGCTGAGCAGCCATTTTTCGCAGATATCGCGATCCTTGTTGCATGAGATTGTCACTAAGCACTTTCTGTTCAAAAATTGTGGTGCCAGGTGGGTGCCGAAAACCTGACACCCGAACACAAAATTCAACGTTTAGGAGCAGCACTGACATTTTTGTAACTGTATCACGATGACGGTGACGAATTCCTTGACAGGATCGTCACGGGCGATGAGATTTGGATTTCGCACTTCACCCCGAAAACCAAGCAGCAGTCAATGCATTGGTGGCATAGTGGATCTCCAGTCAGAACGAAATTTCAAACGTACGCTGTCAGTACGGAAAGTGATATGCACGGTGTTCTGGGACAGGAAGGGCATTCTGCTCATTGACTTCCTTCCACGTGATGAAACAATAAACACTGACTATTACTGTGAAACACTGTGGAAATTGCGAAGTTCCATTCAAAACAAGAGGCGTGAAATGCTTACTGCATATGTTGTGCTCCTCTATGACAATGCTCGTCCACATTCGGGTCGACGCACAACAGCTGTTTTGACAGAATATGGCTGGGAGTTGTTTGATCATGCACCCTACAGCCTTGATCTTTCTCCCAGTGATTTTCACTTTTCTTGCACCTCAATTAATTCCTTTCCTCCGGTGAACCTTTTGGCAACGACGAGAAGCTGAAGACTTCTATCACACGCTGGTTCCATTCACAGGCGGTAAGTTTTCTACGACAGAGGGATATAAATGTTGATCCTACGATACGACAAGTGTCTCAAATCTGGCGGTGGCTATGTTGAAAAATAGCTGAAACATTGCTGTACTTGTTAATTAAAATTGCTCCTGGGGGGTGTGAGTTTTTTTTTAAAAAAAAAAAGGTTTTATTTTCTCGATGCGTTTGTAATGCTCCCCAATTATGTGAATGGTTTTCTTGGTTAATTTAAAAATTGATCCCCTTAGTTGATCCCCGTGATAGACGGGGAATGATTAAAAAGATAAAAAAAATGAAATAAAATAAAAATTTTAATGGTTTTTAAAAAAACCCTTAAAAGGAAAAGAGGAAAGGGGGACTTCACCCTTTGGGAAATGAAATTGCGAAATACTTAAACAGGGAGAAATAGCTTATTATGCATCATATTCTTATTAGAAATAAAATGACCAAGAAAAAAATAGCTTCCTGTGTAGGGTTTTTAATATGCACGGTGAGATTTTTCATCTACCTTGATGTTTATTTTCGAGTAACAGTTAGAAAATGGAAAAATAATGTAAACTTTTCAATAAGTAAAGTTCTCAACACTATATAAACAAAGGAAAGAATTTAGCGGAATTCCCTACAAGTTCGAAATTACTTTCAACTGAGTTTCCCTGATTACAGTTTTGTTGCAATCTTTTATATTTATATCATAAAAAGTGGGGGGAATTTACGAAAATTTTTTTTCTTTGATGGCGGGTTCGAGCCCCCCAAACCCCCAAGACGCTGGAGCTGCCCCTAACCCATTGGTAGCTTACGCCACTGCAATTTTTATTTAATTCCCCTTTTGAAAAAAAAGTAAATTTTAGATCCCAGGTGAATTAATTTTTCATTTTTTTATTTATAAGGGTTTAAAATTTCTAAAATTTTGCAATTTTTTTCTTCCAAAAAGAAAAAAAGTAGAATTTTTTCAAAAGAAATTTTAAATTCTTCAATGTATTTGGCTTTTTAGTTATATATTTATTTAATAGTACAATACATTATTCTTCATTAACTTAATTAATTGTAGATTAAACTGAGGTTTGAAAAATAATCCTGAGATATATTCACAAAATAAATGATATTCTGGACAACAGATGGCGCTAGCGTTGCATTTAAACAAACTACGATATCTGGGGGCATTTGCGCTGTTCCAATCCACTCCTTGATTTTTACACCATGCTCTGTTTTGTTACAGTTAACAATTATAATTATACTTTAGTGACGAGTTATTAAAAATAAAAATAATACAAAAATATAAATTTATAAATAAAATTTAAGAATTCACAAAGATTGTTTCCAATTATATGATTTATCAATAATATTTTTGTCGCAATTTTTAAATTATAATTAATTTCATAATATTCCAGACTAATCCAAGTTTGGATAGATTAGTGTGCTGCTACTTAGTGAGGGAAACAATAACTAATAATGTCCTTGGAAGGCACTGAACAATTTGAATTACTGAGAAATGAGCGCCACCTTTGAACATAAAAGCGGCACCTAGAAATTAAGATCAATGACATTCTTCTATGATGTGTATTTTTCGGAAAGAATGTTTAATTTAAATAACGTTTTGAATTGTGAAATAAGGAATTGGGAACAAATTCGATATAAAGACTTTTTTGAAAAATAGCTAAATTTTTTTAGCGTTTGAAGCATGGCGTAGCGTGGGCTTTAGCCGCTTGGTGCCGACCGGAAATTTGTTGCCTCTCTGTTTAAATTATTTGTCCAGAAAATTAGTAATATTAAAAAAAATTTTTTAAAGCAGCTTTAAATTTTTTTATTGATAAAGAATGCACTCTTCGTGTTTTTTTTCATAGCAAAATCTTTTGAACAATTGTCAATATGAATATGTATGTCATGTTCAATTGCCAGAATAGATAAATTTGTTAGTCTTAATGTGAACACAGTCGATTTGAGATAATTTTTGATAAATTTTAGCTTAGAGAAGCTTTTCTAAACTAGCTTTAATGATGGCAGATGTTAAAAAAACTTCTCAACATTATGACAATGTTTGGTAAGCCATCTAAAGTTTGGAGTCAATAATATATTTTAATTAACCCAGAGCTGTATAATAAGCCCAGGTCTGTTGCTGCTACGAAAGCCTTGTAGATGTACGCGCTCAAGTTGGAATTCTTTATTAATATCTTGAGGAGCTTAGTCTCTAAGTTCGTCCATGCTCAATATCACTTCAGGCTTAAAAGGCTTATTTTTGCTCTAGATTCTGCAACTGTTGGAATCTTTCCCGAATTTCAGCAGTTACTCTGTCTATTAAAGAAAAATTGTTCGTTTCAAGTCATCTTCGTACGATACCTGATCATTTTACTTCTGTCGCCAAATATATGCTTCCTCCTGATTTTACTGGGGGTTCAAAAGAAATTTCAAGCTCTTCACATAAACTTTTAGCATATATTAAAGCGTCATCAACGAATTCCTCTCGTTTTACTTCTAATATGGTATGTAAAGCACGTATTTTTTGAGCACATTAATGGATATTTAGTCCCTCTTAGTCTTAGAATTTTTTAAACTTCATTAACTTCACACAGTAGCGGTTACCAGAAGCTTAAGTAACATAAAAGCGAATGCGATTGATTAGCGTCTAATAAACTTCCTACATCTGTGCGTGCATTAAAGCTTTCACTCGTTTCCGTCAGTTGTGTCATCCTTTCAAAAACAGCTGGAAATGTTTGATGCTCCTAAAACTGAATCCATAACAAACAAAAACATTATAAATGCACGTCAAGACAGTGAGAATTTTTAATTTTTGGTAATTTCTGAATAAAATTATATTTGCCCATGATATGTGATTTAAAAAAATAATATTATTGAGTTGTATTTTATGTTACATTTTTATCATTTTCATATAATGAATTATTAATAATGAAGCGTAATAATCCAACCTATTTGGTCAATTAAAAAAGTCGCCAAACGCTATCATCATTATTATTGTGTTCGAAAATGTGTGGGAATGGTTTTCACTATTGGCTCGACATCATGGGTTTTAGCGAAATTTTTTGAATGGACGCAAACTCTCTGTCGACGGTATAATACATAAGTACAGTTTTATTGTATAATTTAAAGTAAGAGTGTTCTTAAAAACATGGTTAAGAAGCAGATAAACGGTTTTTCTCATTTTGAATAAAAAACCGAAAACCTGGTTTTAAAATTGTATCGGGCTTTTGCATGTCCTAATTGGGCTACAATCATAGAAGTAAACCGAAAGAAACTGACTTCATAGAAATTCGGCCGGTTTGGGGGCTTTTGAAAAGGATCCGAAGTGGGTAAAGACAAAAGGTCACTGATACCAGTCCAACTCTTTTATAAAGATAAATATTTGAATACTTTTCATTTTTAAAATATTTTACCACTTTTTTAAATACTATTAATTTTTAAACTATAAATAGCTTAAAAATTTCTAATAGACTTTAGACGGGTAAGGTCAGAGATGATATACATTTGCTGATGGACCGTCGTCTGCAACGATGGCAATTGATCATAACCGCTAATTATAGTGGTAATGTGCCTCTTGAGTGTGCACCCCTTGTATATGCTATATATTGAAAATTCAGAAAATACAAAAAAGAAATGTCAAATTTATACAAGCAAAATGTATACGTTCGGCCTAACTTGTCTTTTAAAAATTTGGTGAACAATATTCGATTTTGTTTCAAAAATTTGCACAGTTTTTCTCTTCTTTTTTTATCTCGATAAATCTATTTTCTTGAAAGTGACTTTGAATATTAATTTTCATTCTAGCCAGAAAGTAGCACATATTAATAAAGGAAATAAAAACATTCTTTAACAAATACTTTCTTTTGAATGGAAATTTTTTTTCGTACCTATGGTTTACAATCTCTTGTGCTCCTGCAATTCGGTGATGTCGAGGATTCCCATAATTACGAAGTATTGGTATAAGTAGCAAATAAAACACGCAGTTGGGAAGGCAATATACTATTTTGACAAACATCAGTAAGTTTAAGTTATATAATGAAGAAAGAGAGACGAAAGATTATCTTGTTTTAGCCTGTAGTCTTATTTTACAGTTGATTTCTTACATTCTGGATTACATCATTTTCCTTCTTTAATTGTTTCCACTCATAACGTTTCTTTTAGTGAAAAGCTTGATAGTTCGGTTGAAATTGGTAAACTTACTTTGTTTTTAGAAATTTCTTCTATCTCTCTCTCGATCTTTTCAAAATGGCGGCGCGATTACAATGTTTTCCCGCCAAATTGTTGATTTGCTAAACATCGCTGCGACCCAGAGTAAAATCGGCTGTAATTAAAAAAAAAACTACATTTTTTTCGATTGAGAGAAATTTGGCCTTTAAAGTTCTGCATTGAAATTGAAGAACAGAGAAAAAGAAATTATGAAGTCAAAGAGAGGAGGTGACAAGCCTAGCCAATCCGTATGCAGAAAAAGGTCCGAAAAAAGATAAAATGTTACATTCAGGTACAGGAAAGCACACACTTAAAAGTTTGAAAGGTTTCAGAAAAGAAAAAAAATCTTTTTATCAATTATCAATTAAATTATTTTATAAATAAATTATTATTATTATGAATAATAATAAAGAGCTACAAAAGTGGTGATATAACCGAATTGTATAAGATTTCTGACAAAGAGTGAAAAATGTTTCTATTTTCATGAAAATGTGTGACATTCTAACTCATACATTTGTTTATGATATAGTTTTTTTTAAATTTCAAAATATTCCATAAATAATTAATTTTTTTAACGTGTAAAGGTAAGCTCCTTTTTCATATCACTGTAGGAGAAAAATGTGTCAACTATGTAAAAAATAATATGATAAAATAAGTGATTCTCTACAGGATAGCAAATATATTAATGTTGATGTACTTTTTTATTTGAAAAAATATTCCGAATTCGGGTTCTACTTCTTCAACACTAATCGAAAACAGCCTTAAATGGCAAAATCATCAAGTTATCAGTTTGTTTCAAAGGTTTTTATATTTATTTTTTTATGCTTATTTTATATGGTAAACAACACCATAGTATTGTATAATATTTATATGCATCTAAATATGTTACATATATGTGTATGTATCTAATAATATTGTTCTGATCCATTAGGTTGGCCGTTGGCCTGAGGATAGAAATATAGCATCACAAGAGCTATAGCTCTAAATATTAAAAAAAAATGAAAAATGGGGGCGCTATCTATTGGCAGTAAAAAAGCCGCGTAAAAAGTTGATAAATAAAAATTTGATTCCTCGAAGTATCTACCGTATATACTCAAAGAAGTAACTACCGTATTTACTCGAATCTACACCGCACCATTTTTCCAGAATACGGTATATTCCTATAAAGCAGTTGTCTTCAAACTTTTTTAATTCATGGAACCCCTAAAACACTAATGCCGAACCTATGACCCGTCAGACTAAACCACGCAAGCTTTTTAACGGACCCATGATTGCTAGGCAACCACTTGTTTGCTTACACGCGCGCGGGTTTATTTAGATTTTCTGTGTGGATTATTTATATTCTATTTGAAATTTTTCCAGCACTGCATTGACACAAAAGCAATTTAAATGCTGTCTAAAACCTTCAGTTTGATCATTACAATTCCAAACAAATGACACATGACAACAAATGTATATGAAATTATGTAGTATTTGAAATAAAGCAAAAGTGTTTACCAAAAATCAAATAAAGTGTATAATTTTACTCATATTTTGTTTGTTGAGAAAAAATCGACAATCTAAAGCAATTAATCGTATTTAAAGCGCTTTCTTCGAATAAAATGCACCTTTGAAAGGTTATGTTCAGTTATGTTTGTAGAGACTTCCATATAGCACTTGTATCGTCTCCTCTCTGTTTCATCTTGTAAGGTTTCAATGGGTGCCATGCGCATGTCTGTTATTCTCGATACTAGCAATTTTTGGCTAGCAATTTAAGGCGCGCCTCTACCAGTCAATACCAGGGTTGAACTTAGTGGCATCTATTTCGAACGCATTTAAAAGTAATGTTTATGTATATATTATGTATGTTACTACAAAATTAAAACAAGCCATACAAGTTCCAGGTCATATCAAGCTAAATGGTTTGATATATATGGTATGATTGAAAGGAATAAAATATATGGTTATACACTTGCCTCCGCGAAAGTTTGCGTACAGACGATCATCTTTCTTATTTATGCAAAGATCGCTTATTAAATTAAATCTTTTTGAATCAATACTATTTTTATTGATTCCTCAAACGTCTAAAATTCAAATAGTATAAGCAACAGTCACCTAATTATTTCATAAAATAATGCAAATATTTATAACTTGAAAACGACACAAATCGTACACGTCAAAAGTCTGCGTACACTAGAAAAAATCTTTACAATAATGGACTGTACCTAAAAGTTTATACTTTTTAAGCTATTTCTATAACACTCTCAAAATATTGGGCAGGAATTCAACTGGCTTAGTTGTCTTTTCTGTGGTTATTTTGCTCCTTCTACTATAACAGATTTGAGCATTTCTTTGGATGTTATTACGTTTTCCCTGATTATTCAATCGAGTAAATCCCGCAAATGCTGTATTGTGCTTAGATCTGGGGACTAGGACGGCTTACGGAATTGATTTCGACATGGCAGAACAACCATGGCTTCACAATGTGAACCATTTGCTTGGTTATTTTCTCCTGCTGAAAGTAAAAAAAAAAGTCACACCTTACCGTAAGTTTCTCGGCATATGCCTTGATATTTTACTTCAATAAGTTCAAATATTCAATTTTGTTCATTGATGATTCAATAAAATCCAGATTACCAACCAAAAAGCTTTTTATGCACCCCCAAACATTATGCTTCCTCCTCCCTGTTTTATAGTCGAAAAAAGATTATCTTTCTTAAGATCTTGCAGGAATTTTTGTAGGCATATTTTCATCTTTAGCTCAAAATACAAAAATTACTTTCAACTGAATATATATTACATGTTTCCAATAATTATGTGTCTTATTCAGATGCTTTTTGGAGAAGGACATTCTCTTAGCTCTGTTCAATCGCGAAAAATGAATGGCTTCTAGAGTGCAATTCGGCCACGATAGTCATCCTTTTTCAATTCTCTTCGAATTGTGTTTAGCTTCACACGTTTTTGCAATATCTCAGTAGCACTTTTAGATATTTGTGAAGCTTATAGTATTGGGTATATTTAAATAGAGAGTATTACAAAGCAATATTCTCGAGGCGACACTGCAGACGGGAGGCCGGATCTTGGACGTTAAAAATTTAGTTGATTTGTAGTTCATGAACACTTTTTGAATCAATGAACGTCTCCTATTAACAATTTCAGAAATTGCCTTAAAATTTCCCCTTATCTAAAGATCTCTCTATGATGTTTTTTTAACAATAGTATGTCGATCTCTTTTCTGTTGCTAGGCATGGAATCGCACAACTTTCATGATTCTAATCCTAAATAAATCGTAAAAGAAGTTGTAATTATACTTAAAAACACGATTTAATGCAATTATTTTTCAATAAAAGGTCTTTAAAATATCTATTTTATAAGTGTACGCAGACTTTTGTCAGGGGTGGTTGGTGATTATTTGGTATTCATTTTTGTTTTTTTCATGTTAGGGTGAATTTTGTTTCTGTTTGAATAAGGAAATTTTTTGATGAATCCCTGACAGGTATGTTGATTTTCTGAAGCTAGATTTTAATAATAATTATATTATAAACACGTAAGATGATTGCCTGTACGCAGACTTTCGGAGGCAAGTGTATGTGTAATTTGTAATGAAAAAATGACTTCATGTACAAATAATGTAAAAAGGCATTTTGAAGCGTTGCATTCCATTTTCGGCATGTCAGCAGATGAAGATAGAAAAACGTATTTTTTACAAAAGAAAAAAGAGAGTTTTTCTCAAAGCAGTATTTTTTAAAAAGTTTCTTGTTTCCAAAAATAACATTACAGCAGCTAGTTTCCTAATTTTCGCCACGGCAAAACTCTTTCAGAAAGAGAATTTGTTATATAATTCGCTATATAGAAAAGATCGCTACATAGAAAAATTCGCAATATAGAGTTTCGTAATATGAAAGTTCGACTTTATATATTTTGAAAAAAATAGAATATAGACTTTTGGCAACAAAATGCGTTTATTGCTAAAATAACTGTAGATGTAAGTAAAAAGTCATGTTATATTTTTATTCATTATTATAGGAATTTCTTTATTTATGAATGAAATACAGCAAATCAATTCTCAAATTACACTCTATAACAAAAAAAAAAACCAACGTCGCACCAACAAGTGTTCCGATAAATGTAAAAATTGGTGGGTAGAAAGATTATGTAAGGAATAGAAAATGATTAAAATTTCAAGAAAATTGAATGATTTACTTCAGAGTTACATAGTTACAAAGTAACAAGCTCAATAAGATGTTGACCCATCTCTAGCCTTGATGCAAGTTGCCACATGACGTGGCATAGAGTGATAAAGTACTCTGATGGTCTCCTGTGGTATTTCTTGCCAAATTTGCTCCAATCATTGGGCAAGATCATCAACATTCCCTGGTAGATGCAGTCGCCTTCCCATCATATTCCAGGTATGCTCTACTGAAGAGAGATCTGTTGATCTGGATGGCCAAGGATAAGTTTGACAAGCTTTAAGACAGTTTATAGCAACACGTTCCGCATGTGGTCTTGCCTTATTTTCTGAAAAATAAGGCCAAGGTACTGTAAAAGGAACGGTAGCGAAACAGTTCTCAGAATGTCATCGACGCACCGTTGGGGTGTAAGAGTGCCTCTAATGATGACCAAAGGGGTCCAGCTGTCAAAAGAAAGGGCACTCCAGACCATAACTTCTGGTTGAGGGCCTGTGTGGTGTGCAATAGTGAAAGCAGGATCACCACGTTGTCCTGGGCGTCTCCAGACACGTCATCGGTTATCGTTAGGACACAGTTGTAAGCGGGATTTGTCGCTAAACACCATACATCCCCTGTCAGTATGATTTCAACCTGATAGAGCCAAGCATCATCATAATCTAGCTCGACAGTGTGCGGGCGTAAGTGGCAGGTAGCGTAGTGGTTGGTATGAGCGTAAATTTTGCTCTACCAGAGGTCTGTGAATGGTCATGGTGGACACTCATATGTGAATCACACGTCTGATGGTTGATTATGATGAATCAGGCGCTGTGACAGTTGATCTGACGATTAATCTGTCCTTCCGATCTGCTGTGATCCTAGGTCGTACGCTACTATCATAACGTTGAAATCTACCACTGTCCACCCGTTCTTGTCAGCATCTTCTAATGGCCGCATCGCTTCGACCTATATGATGAGTGATTCTCCGTTTTACCTAATCTGTCTATTTCAATCCAATGAAACGACCTCTTTCAAACTCGAACATTTGCTCGTAATGAGCTCGAATCCTGCGCCAATCCTTTTTTTTCAGTCGGTGGAAGGTATCCTAAATCGCAATGCAACAGAAATTTTGACATTCATATTGAAAATCACTTCTTATAGACACCTGCTGAGTGCACAGCTCCGAAGCGCGGTAACTCCTGCTATTCATTCGTTGGACACCAAATTGTAATCATTTGCATGTTCGGTACAAATGTCTTCGTGTACGAAAAATTATTACAGTCGGGCAATTCCTTCCTGGTGTGTCGTTTTTTTTGTTGTTGTTGTTGTTATAGAATGTATTTACTGTCATCATTTGTCGAATATGTATGAAGCCATGTTTACCCCAATAAGGATCTAACGTTTGGGTAATTGTACACGGACATAAATATGACTATACCTAAAAACTGATGGATTTTAGCAGCAGTTACGGAAAGACAGTAGAAGATTTTTTGCGGCGTGATATATAAATTTTTTTGTGTTCCATAATAACAATGAGTATATCCTCATTTATAAATTCGGGAAAAAACTTGAATGTTGTTTCAAGCGCTGCTAGTGGAAGGGAAAGGTTTGTATTTTCTCTGTGAAACATTTACATTCTTCTCTATATTGCAAACTATGCTTTTTCTCTACTTCGCTCTCTACTTCGTTGCCTCCAAGTTGAAACACCAAGAAGGCAAGAATGTGGTTGACAATTCGAAGGTCCTGGAGAAGGATTATATAAGTGGCCCAACAATCCTTCTTCCATGGTCAAAGGAGGATTTTCATGGTCATCTTCATTGTCCTAGATTAGATTGTCCTGTTTATTAGATCTTGTAGGTCCTGGTGATAATCAATTTCGTTCATATCACCCATATCCTCTTCGTCTTCAGAAATGTGTCCCCATTTTCTAATCGTGAAAGTAAATCCTCAATATAGTCATATTTTGGCCTTCTAGACATCCTAAAAAGCAAAGCAAATTAAGTTAAAAGGTCCAGACACCCAAAACACCCACTTATGAAACAAACAAAGCATTACTTGTGAAACAAACGTATAATGTAGACATTTGGCAACATACAGTACTTTCCAAAAATCTGGCTAATATTTAACATAATTTTCAAATAAAACATCAAACATTGATTGCCTACCTGATAACAAATTAAAAGTAATTAGAAGTAATAACCCTCTTTTATTAGAAACTCGACAGTAGAAACTATATCTTATAGTATCACACTGAACTTCACCCACCACATTCAAATGTCAAAAAACGAGTTAAAGTACCCGCCAAATGAAATGTTAACTTTTTTCTTTCAATAATGCTTTACTGCCTAAGGTTACTAACGTGCGTTTGGAAACGCAGGCACTCAGGTTTTTAAATCACTTCTGGTTTAAAATTACTTGAAAATAAATTTAGACAATTGGCAACCGTATGCATTTAAGGGTTAAGAAACAGTATTTTACTAATAACTAACTGAATTATATTTTTAAAATTAATATATAATAAATAGTTTTAGAAAAATTATTTAATAACGTTGTAAGATTCGCCTGGCGTTAAAAAACTATATAGGTGACGCTGCCATCGAAATCGAGAGAAGTGAGGAGTACAACATGGAGAGACGAGTGGAATGATGATTACTTACGCGAGCATGGAAGCAAAATGAGGAGTGGATCGAGACAGCACTAATGCACCCAGATAGTTTTTTTTAATGCAATGCTCGCGCTATCTCTTACACAATATGGAAACTAAAATAATTGAATAGCCTTACTATTTTTGTATCCCTGTATCAGTCGAACGATTTCTGTTGAAGCTCTCTTGCATTTTATTGACATTTTGGATAGATTTTACTTTTGGTTTCTTGTTACTTTTTTGTGTGCTTTATTTTGTTGTTTTATAATCTTTCTTGTTATTTTAATCAATCAATTGGTTTTTTTTTTCTGTAATCAATTTTTCATACATAATGTTTTCTTAAATGGAGGCTGAAATAAATGTACATAGTAGAGACTTAATCTGCTCATTTTGTGATCAAGTCTTCACTAGCCCTTTCTGTTTGAAAAGGTATTTCAAAAATAGAGAAGCACAATAATAAAAGAATTAAAATGATGGAATCCTCGACTGTAAATGTAAAAAAGATTAAAAAACAACCTGAATATTTCTCTTCACGAAGAAAAAGATACACTGCCGGTACACTCAAAAACCAAAAGACTGAAGAAGTAAGCAATATTAAAGAAGGATTGCTGTTAAATTCACAAGAAATTACATCCATCAATATGGATTTTGATCATACTTATTTTAATCAAAATAAATAGTTCCTAACTGGAGGTTTCTGCTCACAGTTTAGTTAATAAATAAGATTAATTTATTTTCATTTTTATGGTTCGTCATTCTTTCAAGTCATTCACATTTAACTACTGGCATAAATATATAATTAAAATATGATATCCTGGTGATTATATTTGATCTCAATATATTGTAATGTGTGTGTTGGAAAAAATGTCTCTTAAATGTTATATTAATATAATATTAGTACATGTACATATAGATGTATTAATATTATATTATACTGATAAAAATATCCTTAAAGGATACTTTTAAAAAACTACTTGAAGTTGGCACATTATACTTAATCCTTTTGAAAAAAAATAGAATTTAAATCTAGGTGAATTAATTTACATATTATATATAAATTAAGGATATATTTCTAATATTTTATGTTTTAATTTTTCTTTTCGCGAAGCAAAAATGTAGATATTTTATTGAAATTTACATATTTCAATATATTTAGCTTTTTCAGTCATATTTATTTTATAAAAAAATAAATTATTTTTCATGAACTGAATTAATTGCACATTAAATTGAGTTTTGATAAATAACCATGAGATATATTAACAAAAATGAATAATATTTTGGAGAACAGATGGCGCTAGCATTGCATTAAAAAACCTATCTGGGTCCATTAGCGCTGTCTGGATCCACTCCTGCAAAAAGGTCATAATTAATTAAATGTATCATAGTTAGTTTTTTTTAATGTTGTGTTGTGTGTGGCTGTGTTTGAAATAATAAATCTTTAGCCACTAAAGATAGCCTGACTTTATTGTGCCTGGTGAAAAATGGAACTTCAGTTAAACAACGAACCTACTATCACAAAGGGAAACGCAATTAACTAATATTAAAATAAAAGGATATTAAAATGTAAATAAATATTTTATGTGAAAATTAAATGTTGTTTCATTTTAATCTGTTATTAAAACTACCACTAAAGAGTTAGATATGTCAGTATTCTGAGAAAAAAAATAAAAAAGTTTTATAAAACATTTCCCAAACTATATGCTCCCGTTCTGATCTTTTCTGGAGAATTTAAATTTTCAACTGGAAAATTAGGTTTTCTTAATATTTAACGTCTCAATGTGGCCGCACCCGGTGGTATAGGTATCGGATCGTGGCTTGCTTTGCCCGAGTTCGAGCCAGTACCGCAAAAGACCCGCCGTGTGGGGAGCGATGCACGTTTAGTCTGTCGAGCTAAACGCCCTCCGTTGGTTGTGGTGTGGTAGTTGGGGGGATGCCAGCTCAGGTGTCTTCATCCGCCGGTTAAAAAATTAGGTGGTCCGCCCCAAAAACCCCTCTTTAGCGAACATGCGACGTTAATATTCAATCAATCAATTAACGTCTCAATTTTATTAAATTACTACCTTTGACCTCTGTCTGTCTCATCGATCATTATTCACGGTTAAAATGAAAGAAATCTCTATTACCAAAATGTTTTTGAGACGAAATTATAATTAAAAAAAAAATGCGAAGCATAAACATTTTAGCGACTACTAGACAGAATTTTTGAAAGGCTTAATACTTCATAATGCAGTATGGTATATAAATATGTCACACACACACATGTTTTTTTAAAAAAATAGAAATGTGAAAAAGAAAAAAAAAAAAAATTAATTGGTTCTTTTGAAAAAAAACCCTTTATACCCTTTAAAAACCAAAAATCTGTTTAAAAAAAACGGCTTTACCACTTTTATTTTTGACGTTGCTGACGTTGCTGACGTCTCTGGGGAAACAAACGCGAAGCGTTCCCCCATCTATATCGAGTAGATGTGGCCTGATGTGGTGGGCCTGGCAGTGGGGGCTCCTGTTTGGTTGTGGGATTGTGGCAGGAGGCGTGGCTATGGAAACAGTGAGGGAAGCTTCATGGGTTGCGGCGGGAAAGTCCTGATCGTTGTTTGAGTGGTGAGCTGCTGGTTGGTCTATGGCACGGGAGTAGGCACCTATTGGCTGCACTGATGCATTGGAACTGAGCAAGGGGGGGGGTATGGGTTTGCCTGTGTGGGATTGAAAATTAAGTTAAGAAAGGAGAAAAAATTTAAAAATTAGAAAAATAAGGCCCCTCGCCACTCGGTGACATAATTTGTTTGGGGGATAATACGGTCTGGGAGTTTTCCCCTGGGTTTTTTAATATCGGGTCTGGAAAAGTTATTTAATTTTTTGAACTTTTTTCTTTTCGATGTTAGGTAGTCTATTGAAAAATGAGATGGCCATTTTTTGTAAATATGCTTTGAAGGGGGAAGATATCTTTATAAATTAAGGAGTTTCTGTATATCTATCTGCTTTAACAATATTTCTGATTAATGAGTTCTGAGCAATTTCAAAATTTTAAGTTAGAATCGCAGCATAGCCCACACAGGCGCACCATGGTTTTTTGGCCCAAAACGGCGGGGGTAACTTATTATACATATTTAAATCTGTTTTCCCGGCCAAATTTAAAGGGGGAAGATGCTCTTAGACCCTTTCCCGGAATTTATCCCCTTGTGTGTTAAATGTTGTTTCAAGTGAGTTTATTATCGAGTACCAAACCAAGGTATTTTGCTCTGAGACCACTGGAGTTGTGTTGAATAGAAGTAGGAGGCTTTGGGTTTTGTTTTTTTTTTTGTAAAGAGAACTGCTATCGTCTTATCTACATTAATTTTAATTTTCCATTTTCAGTAATTTTTGGAGTAGATATAGTGGTTGTTAGTGCCAAAAATGGTGTTGTGTTTTTTGAGGTAGCGGCGTGACAGTGTGTCGGCATAAATGTTATTTTGGTTTGGGGGTGAAAAGGGGATGTCTTGATATAGATGTTAAATAGGGGGGGGCCCGGAGGGACCCGAATTTTTTGGATACTGAAGGTTTTAAAGAGAGTATCATTTACTCTTACTTGAAAGGATCTGTTAACAAGATATGAATTAATTAGGTAAATTGTGCGGTGGAAAATTGTTAATAATGAGCTTATAGAAAAATGACCCAGACCTGTCAAAGCCTTTTGGATGGAAAAGACAGCCCCAGTGGATCTGCCTCTCTGAAATCAGCATGTTTTTTCAGTAAGCCCGAGAGTGGGTGATAGGTCGAAAATTCCTGGTGGCCATATTGATTAGGATTGATAAAATTAGTATCATTAGAAAATTTCTTGATTCAATTTTACATATTCAGTGTTTTTTACTGAAAATGTTGGGGGGTGGACGATAACAAAAGATGGGTTGTGGCGTTTTTATCCCTTTTGATGGGAAAGACAACGGCTATTTTCAGTTATTTGGAAAATCCTGAAATAAAAATTTTTTTAAATTTAAAAGTAAGTTAAGATATAAGAATTTTGATGGAAAGTTTTTAACCCATTTTATTAGTGATTAGATGGGGCCAGGGCTTTGTTTTTTTTTTTAAATCCTATTAATCAAGGATTTCATCGGGGTAGTAGGGGGGGGGTATGGGAGGGGTTGCTAAAAAATTTTTCCTAGAGTGTTAGTAATTTCCTTATCAATAGGAGGGTGCCACCCAGGTTTTTTTATTTTCATGAAGTTATCTTTAAAATTAGTGCGAGAATATTTGCCTTTTGTTCGTCACTTTGCGCTCCAAAGGGGGGGGCTTGAGAGGGAAGGAATATTAGATCTTTTTTGCGAAAAATTTTTTGACACTGCCAGAGGCTATTGTCCAGTGTTTGGGATTCTAGTTTGTTTGCCATGATTTTTGGGTGTTTTTAGTTCTTTTTAACTTTTCTTGCAGTCTGTGTAATGCGTTTTATGTGTTGGGTTTTAAAGGTGTTTGAAAAAGCTTTTACCCCTTTCTTGTTGCGAATGAGTTGTTGTATGTGATTGGGGTGTAGGCGTGTTTCTTGTTTTCTTTGGTTTTGACGCTTTTTTGATGGGCGGAGCGAACGGCAGAGGTAAAAAAGTTGATTTTTCTTCTAGCACAGTGGGGTTGTTGATGTCGGTGAAGTTGGAGATCGGAATCAAGTATTTAAATTTTTTTTAAAGAGGGGACCAACATAGTAATTTATGGTTATCTCGGTGAATCGGGGAAAAAAAGAAATTTAAATTACGGGTTATGATCGAAGAGTTCTCAACGAATTTATATAAGGGAGTGAAAATTATTGATGATAGCAAAATCGATGGTGTTAGCAGATCTGTACCCCAACCTGGTTGGGGTGTCGGGGGAAAGCGATATTTAGATCGGAATGTCACAAAATTTTTTTAAATTGGCATCCTCTGATAAATTATTGGGACAATTCCACATATTTTGTGTAGCGTTAAAATCCCAAAAAATCCCCCAAATTTCTGTTGGTTTTAAAAAATTTTTTAAGTCGAGGGGGGGAAGAGCCTTTCATCGGAATTAGGGGAACGTAGACGAAGTAATGGAAAAGGGTTTAAATTTTGAGGGGGAACTACTACCCTGTGGGTTCGATGTGATTAAGGGGGGGTGGGGGGATTATATGAAAGATATTTCGTTTGACAAGGATAGAGTTCCACCTCTTGCTCGTCCATCTCGGGGTAAACGTTAATAGAGTAAAAAGGAAAGTTTAAGTTGTGTGGGGGCTCCCGATGTGTTTCCCGGTAGTTGTCGGGAGAGTACTTCTCTACAAAATTTTGAACTCAGAAATTTTTTTTTAAGATGCCGTTAGGGTTCAAACTTTTTTCAACCAATCGAGTTCGACTAATCATCACTACTTTTTTGAGGATAGCCTCTAATAGGGGGACAGTCTGTCATCTCTATTTTAGTGTTTCTCTTGGGAGGAGGGAGGGTGTTGAAATTGGCACAATTTGCTGCGTGAAATTTTCTAGGGTTTGCATTGTTTGTTGAAGAGTTTGAACTATTGCGTATTGTGGGTGTTTTTTGGAATGTTATTTATGGTAGTTGTCGGGGGATATTGATTTTCGACTGGCGGGGTTCTGAGGAATCCGGAACTTCGTTGCGTGTCCCATCTGGTGTTCTTTTGCGGTTAATTGTAGATTGTGGTTTAGTAGCTTGTGCGTAGGGGGGCGTTTGGTTTTGCTTTCCACTACCGTTTGAAATTTTTGTTGGGGGGTTGCCTTTCGGGGAGGGAAGGGGGCATTTTTGAGTAGTTGGCCATGTGGCCGTATTCTTGGCGTTTTTAAAAAGGGGTTTTTGACTCGTTTATGGGGGATTCTTTTGTTTTTATGGGGCTGGCTACATTTAATACAGCGGGGTGCCATGTGGCGTTCTCCGCTTTTGGTCCAAAAAATTTCAGGAGTAACATTGCGTTACTCCTTTTCCTTCTATCCTTCGACTCTAATTGAGAAAATGGGGTTTTTAAAGTCAAAATTTTTTGGGGTTATTAATAAATTTCGGGGTAGGGTGACCATAAAACGGGAATTTTTTTTTGGTTTCCTGCCAGTTAATTTTTAAACTTTAGTGTCAGGGGAAACCTATTTCAAGAAGATCATTTTGTATATCGTCTGTGTTAGTGTCGCGGGGATCCTTTTTACTACTTTGTTTGGTTATTTTCTTTGGTGTTATCATGAATTTTATTTATTAAATTAACAAGGGAACAGGGGTTTCAGGTTTTTGGGAAAATTTGTATATTCGCCTGACAGTTTGCCGAGGTGTGGGAAGGAGGGAAATTTTTCGTTTTCATAGTGTTTTCTAATTTTGTCCGTACAGTATAGCATTATACTTGGGGGGGGAATTTTTTAAATTTTATTAGTGTTGGTTGGGATTTGTCGTTTTGGGTGGAGGCTAGGGGGGGAAAATTCCTGTGATGTCCCTTTTTCCCTTTTAATTTTTTTAAAAGTATTTCCGGTTTCCAGAGAAAAATATTGTTGATTATAAGATTCGGTTTTAATTGTTTGTCTCCTGGTTGGAGATATGAATCCTCATTACTTTCTTTACGTTTTATCGGGTTAGTTTTCAGAAAGCCCGGGGAATCCTTAAAAGGGGTTTAGTAGTGGGAAGGGGGGTTCCATGTACCGTGCAGCGGGGTTTGGGAAGTAGGAAGGTGCCAATACATTCGGCTTTCTTTAATTCCTCCTGGTAGAACTTAAAGCCTTTTGGGAAAAGTTCCGTAACTTCCCGGGGCGTCTGCGGTCAGTGTTTGGTTCAGGGATTGTTGGGGCCAAAGGTCAGGAGTGTAATTTTTTTATTTTTTGAACCTGAATCAATTGTTCACAGGGGGTAAAGAAGGGGCGTCAGGAGTAGAAGATCTTGAGGGTTTGGGGGGGTTTTGGCATTCCGTGGCCATATCGTTGTCCCTTTCCATTTCCGATGTCGTCAGGTTGTCAAAATAAAATTGTTGAAATGCTGTAAAACAGCGACAGGGGGAGAAAAAGGGTTTTCGCCTATCCTTTCAGCTCTTAAAGAGCTATAAAGGGAAAGACAATGTTAGAAAAATTCGAGCTGTGGGGAAATACAGAGCGTAGAAGACGCGTCTGTATTCAAGCGTGTCTGAGTCAATCCCAAAATCGAAAAACCTTTTATTTTTCAACAACAAGTGTCTTTTATAAATTGCTAACTTGCTCCTTCTGGACCAATCAACAGCTTTCCACCTATCAACGATCAGGACTTTCCCGCCGAAATCAGGATGCATCCTCACTGTTCCCCCAGCCCGCCTCCCCTTTCCACAACCCCCAACCAATCAAAAATCACACTCAGCCAGGCCATCCACATCAGGCCACATCTACACTCTCGATATGGGATGGGGGAAAGCTTCGCGTTCCGTTTCCCAAGCACAACGTCTTCTTTTTTGAAATGTTTGGGGACGCTCTCTGAATACGTTTGATGACCTCCCTTTGTGGGAAAAATAAAATCCCCCTCATGCTAGCGCGGTAATATTACGTCTCTAAGTCTCTCAAGAGGTGTATTTTCCCGAACAAAATTCCCGAAAATTAACTAAAAAAAAAAAAAAATTCTGAAACAAAACGTAGGAGAGTTATCTCTAAACTCTTTACCCTTTTTTTTTCGTCAGGGGTGGCTAACCTTTTCAGGAAATGTCCTTTCAGAAAAAAAAAAATAATAATTAAGCGTGCCACTTCCAACTTTTGGAAAAAAAGAAAAAGTGGGAAAATGTTCCTTTTGGGAAACCTTTTAAGCAAAAAGAGCACACTTTTTTAATGGAAGCCTAAGTAGTGGTAATTTAAAAACAATATAAAATAAAAAAGACCAAAGCACAAACTTGAATTTTTATTGTTAATCAGTTTTGTTAATTTTGATTTTGTAAATGTTTATAAAAGAAAACATTAGTTCTGCGTAAGTTGATTTAAATCTACAAAAATATCTGACAGACAAACCGTGTAAATTTGAAAGATCGCTTGTTTGTAAAAATTTCCAAAATTTAATGTAATTCCTTATACTTGCTTTCCAGTGTAGTTCGGAGCTGTATACAATAATTTCGATTTGGATTTCAGATGGGAAACAACTAAGAATTTGCAGAAAAATTGAAAAAGTATTTGTGTAAGGATCTGCAATTTTTTATCAACTTGAAAGTCATCAAACACTGGGGTACCTAGTTCTGAGTGGGCCATATATCAAAATTCCGTGGAGACCCTTTTTGGTGCTTTCAACATCTTACTGTTTTATCTTACACATTTTGGGGGCCCTGAAGCTTCGGGGCTCCATATCATTAATACGACTGATACGGCGGTAGCTACTGTGACGTCTTCGATTGGGGTGAACCTCACCCTTCCATTCATTCTAAGTTTTATGGCTCCGAACAGATGTTAAGGGACAAGTGCATGTGGCCGTGATGTCATTGTTTATTGTCTGACCTCGGGAAACGTCTGGTAGTCATAATGGCCAAAGAAAGCTGGAACCCCATTGACAATAGGCGAAGCCTGTCTGACAAGAACGAGGTCGTCATTGCAGGAGTCGAGAGAATGGGATTATAGAACCCAGGTGGTGTGATGGATAATAAGGGTGTTCAGAAGTTAGATAAGAATTATGGCGCCCTTAGTTTCCAGACGGACCAGGAATGTATTTGTGTTTGCCGCACAAATGGTACATGAATGTGGCCCGGGGACGAGGGCAGACTTTTGTGGCCTGCCAATGAGAAGAGACAAGGGGCGTGTTATGCACCCACCCCTGGTGTTTAAAAGGGTTTTTTTAGGGAACTAGAAGGAGAGCCCTGGATGGAAAAACTTGAGATAGAGTCCTGAATGAAGAAAACGGAGAGGAGCCCTGAAAGAAAGGGATTGGAGAGGAACGGATAGAAAGAAGAGAGGAGGAACGCCTGTGAGGTTGAAAGTGTTTTCGGGAAAAAGGATTGAACTCCCGTGAGATAGACGGACTGCACCGGCTTGGCATATTTATTGGACTTTATCACTTCATATTTAGTAACCTATGAAGCAAATAAATACTGTTTTAAATTTAAAATGAGGCTGTGACAATTTTTCTGTGTTTGTTATCTACTCACGACATCACACTACATAGCTACGCCCCTGTCATCCTAGCATTGAAAGAATCCTGCAAAAATGGACATTGAATTTTAAATCCATCACAGCTCGGAGCACTATTAACTTTGGTTGATAGTTCCTTCATTAATGAGAAATACACTCATGGACAGAAAAATTAGCGCACCAAAAAATAATTGCGGGATCGTAACGAAACTTGACATGAAGGAACATGTCGGGGAGATATGCAAATGATTAGAAATGCAGCGTGATTGCGCATTACGTATAATCGGTAGTTTAACGTCGTTCTCCGTTGAGTATAAAACAGGTAACCAAAACTTGTTTGAGTGTGCTGAATCGTTTACAAAGACAGAGCTGAGGTAGACATGCCATTACGCCGTTTTCGAAGACAATATGACCAGCTGTCACAGTTTGAGAGGGTGAGAATCATTGGCCTGATGGAAGCTGGGTGGTCAGTTATGCGACTAGCTCGACCATTAGGCCGCTCTGATTGTGTTGTGAGGAGGTGTTGGGACCAGTAGATCCGAGAGATGTCATTTACACGAAGACCAGGCTCAGTACGCTCTCGACAGACCAGTCGTCGAGAAGACAACACATCGTAAGAAATGCACGCGTACAGCCAACTGCTTCATCGGCCACCATCCAGACACAGGTAGCACCTTCACTAGGGGACCCTGTGTCTTCTCGGACCATACGAAGGAGCCTGGCTGAAGGACATTTGGGATCACGGCGCCCATTATGTGTGCTGCCCTTGACACCTACCCTTCATCGCTTCCGTTTGGAGTGGTTCCGCGCACGAGGAACCTGAACTGCAGCGGAATAAAACCAGGTAGTATTTAGCTATGAATCCAGATTCAATGCCAGCAGTGATGACCATTGTGTTCGTGTGTGGAGACCCCGTCGTGAACACCTCAATCCTGCCTTTGCTTTACAATGACCACTCCCACAGCTGCTGTGATGGTATGGGTGCCATTGCCTATAAAACACGGTCACCCCTAGTATTGATACGTGGCATCTCGACAGTCCAGCGGTATGTCCATGACATCCTGCAACCAAATGTGTTGCCACTCATGTAACAGCTCCCAGGAGCCATTTTTCTATAAGACAATGCTCGGCCTCACACAGCAAGGGCGTCACAAGACTGTCTCCGCACTGTTACTACCCTTCCTTCGCTTGCCTGATCCCCAGATTTGTTTTCAATCGAGCATATCTGTGATCATTTGGGATGGCGAGTTTGGCATCCCACGAGTTTGAACGAACTAGAGGCAAGGTTACATCAAATATGGAACGAAATGTCTCAAGACATCATACAGAATCGATCGTATCGCATCGTGCATTTGCGCTATAGAGGGGGTTCAGCAGAGTATTAAATCCTCCGTTCTTTTGCCTTTTTCTCTGAAATAAATGATCCTTTTTCTTTGATTTTCTAATCATTTACTTACATCAAAGTAGTCATGACGTATGTAAAATTTTGTTTTATTTTGACGAATCCTTCTTGGTGCGCTAATTTTTTTGTCCATGAGTGTAAGTTCATTTTTTCCCTTCAAAATCAAGGCAAAAAAGCAGAAGTTTGTCCACAAAAGAAGGTATTTTACCAACTAGAGTAGAAAAATTCCAATCTTTTCTCTCCATAATCTTAAATTTAAATTACTTTAATGTCCTTAGATTTCGGTAAGGAAAACTAAATCCAATAGCCTGTCTTCGTTCTAGAATATTAAGTACTCACTGAGCAGTCCGTGTTTTTTAGATATTTTAAAATACTCTCCCTCACGAATTCCAAATTCTCGCGAGTGAAAAATACTTTGAAAAGCCAACTCTCACAACAATGCAGGAGCATTCTCAACACCAGTGATTCCCAAAGTGGTCCATATAGATCCCCAGGGGTCTACGTCAGCAGGGAAAAAATCGGGGGTCCATGTAGTGTAAATTGGGGTCTAGGATTGTGACGCCCCAATTTGCACTTCATATAACCCTTTCATAGCTTTAATTTTAACTAATGAATAGAATAAATATTCCACATACACATCCCTTATTTACTTACGTAATATTTTATTATAACATAAACACATCTATCTATCTCGAATTATGGAATATCGTGAGAAAGTTTTTAATTGCTATTCCTCGTGAAAAGGAATTTCAGGGTGGTTGAAAATCTTCATAACGAAAAGAAAAAAAAAAAAGACTGTGTGGACACTACTAATATAGGAGATTTAGGATTCATCCTAACAAAATTGCTGTTATATGTTGAAAATTTGTTAAAAAGCATCAGATTCATCCCTCGCATTAAAACCATTTGTTTGTTGCTCAGTTATTTTATGCGTAACAGGTACTGAATTTTAATTTAATTAATAAATGTTTAAAATTCAGATGTCTTTGTTTTCTTAAGTTTTTCACACTACAGTTAAAAATTTAAATCTTTTAAAATAAGTAACTATGTACCAGCTATCAAAAACGCATTTAAATTGACGAATTTGCAAAAATTCAACATTAAGTATGCAGGGGTCTACCCCAAACCGCAAAAACATGACATGGGGTCTATGAGACAAAAAAGTTTGGGGAAGTCTGCTCTACATGATAAATTTTTCTACTGAATCTCAAGTAAGTTTACTTAAAATAAATTTTGAGTTTTTGTCTGAGAATATGGCATTTCAATAAAATTGTAAGCAAAAACTTATTTCTTATTATTTTTTTCAATTTTTAAAATTTTTTTATTAAGTCTTCACGTGCCATTGTCTCAACTCCGCAGTGCCACACTGTAGCACGCGTGCCACGGGTTGACCATCCCTGATTTAAACAATTGACACACTTTCATCAATCTTCGTCAGAAAGTCAATTAAAATTATTTTTTAATTGTAGAGTAGTGAGTAAGTCTCTAACTATATAACAGAATCTTCTTAAGAGTTCAAGGCCCTAGGCACAAGTATGGACTAGGGTACCAGTTTGTATAAAATAATAATGCTAATTTGTACTCTAAAGCCATTTTTAGATGCTATAATGTAAATTTATCAAATTTTGTTAAGTATATTAAAAGTTTTATAAACCTGATCAAGGGGTGAAAAAAAATTCAAATAACTATTTAAGTGTGTTGAATAGCATAAAAATGTAATTACTTCTTTGCAATTTTCTTCTTGAAGAACTAAACAGTTAAGAACTGTTCATCTCTTTAAAAGTGAACAGCTAAAAACTGTTAATTTCTTTAAAAGGGAACAGTTAAAAACCGTTCCTCCTTAAAAGTTAACAGTTATAACCCTTTATGTACCAACTGTACTTATAAGTACCACTCACTTTAAAACTACATAGATTAACCATTTTTACGAATACTCTGACGATACTTTGCAGGAATATTCTTTGAAATCCACTCTTCCAACATATATAGCAGCACGGGTTCTATGATGAGTATTTTAGCGGGGAAGGCGAATAGTTTTAAAGAAGAAATTGCGTTTTCAGTGGATTGCGAAGATTATCATTTTTGTCCCGAAAAAATAGTTAATGTGAAAATTTAAGTGTCTTATTTTTTTTCGTATGTTAATGAAGACCTTAGAAAACGATTTGACTATTTATTTTAAGTGAACAATGTATACAATTAATTTTACAGTTGGATATCTTTAATTAATTAATTAGCTCTAACGGATTAAATTTTCCAAAGTTGAGTACTTTGTTTATGTATATTCCTTAATTTTCCATGTAGTGATCCAAAAAAAAAAAAATTATTCCATGAAAAAAACTGCAGTAAATCATAATGCGGTACATAAAGGGATAAAATGTTCATTTTTGAATTGAACTGAAGCAAGATTAATGGAGAATAAGGAAACAATGCTAGATTATTAGTTAATTTTATTGGATTTATATCAAGTTAATAGTTATTTCAAAGACCTTTAAAGATAATTTATGAATAGAAAGAAAAGTTTGTGTTTTCATTTTGAAAGTCTTTTGATATTTTACAGAACATCCTGCAGTGCTGGAAATGGAAAAAACAAAATATATGAAATGGTCCCACCATGCGCCGATGGACTGACTTGCGACACAGACAAAGTCATTGTAAAATTAAACCTGTCATTTATTGAGTTAAATTTTAGTTAGATATAAAAAAAATTTGTATTTTCATATGCAAAATAAAATAAGAATAAATATGTTTAATCTTTAAAGTCTATGAGATATAGGGTTCAGAAATATAAATTTCAAACAAGTAATTTTTTTTTTAATTTTTCAGCCTACATGCAAGTGAAAACTTCAAACATCAAAAATGCAAGCATTAAACCGTAAATGATGCATGCTTTAGAATTATAGCTTTAAAATATGAAAAATTTACATAGTTGTATACAATGAGTACATAAAAAAAATAAAAGCTTTTCTGCAATTAAGTATTGTTATTATTATACAATGTTAAACATGTGTTTTATATTACCCTAGCCATTACCAGTGGCTGCGCTAGACCACGCGAGGACTTCGGCGAAATTAGGGTTCGCGAGGCCCCCTTTTTTCCCAGTCAAGAAAATGTTAAATTACATAAGCCGGGCGAATTATAGTTAAACTAATGTATGAGTAAACAAGATTTATTGCTAATCAAATGATGACAAAAATTACACAAATAGAAATTAAAATAGACGAACTTTTCGGCTTTTGGCCTCACTGAACTTTTTCAGGATTATGTCATAGCTAGCACTAGCCGCTATTTCAGCTTCAATTGAAAGAACTGATAACGCATATAGTCTCTCTTGACTCGTCGTGCTTCTCAAGTAGGTCTTAATCAATTTTAACTCTTTGAGAAGCTTCTCTCAGCGGAAGCTGTACTGACGGGAACTGTGAGCATGATTCTAATTGTTATATAAACATTTGGATATATTTCTTCCAAATTATTTTCTAAAATGTACTGAATGAGTTGTTTCGCGTCGTTGATAGAGTCTAGTGAATTCGTTTTTAAAAGTTGGAGTTCTTCATATAGTTCGAAAGGCTGTATGTCGCTGTTTTCGCCTTCCCGAAGTATTGTACCTAAATCATTACAATACTTGAGAAGGTCTTCTTTTGATATAGAATTTAAATAACTGATATCATAAATAAAACCAAATTGTTCAAAATATTCATTGAGCGCTTTAAATCGACATTCGGTGTCGACTATAATAGCATCAATCATTGTGTTAAAAAAGTTAACTCTGTACTGCATTTCAAAAGATTGAATAGGTTCATCAATATGTTCATAACCAAACATTCGTTTTTTCCTGGCTGTTCTTTTTTCTTTAAATTGAGACTCAATTTCGAAAGTACTTTTCTCTACAAATATAATCGAGCTTGTGCAACACTATTGTCAAATCCTGTATTACGGAATTCTGGAATCCAGCTGCAAAATGACCGTAAAGTATCAATAGCGACTTTCAAGTTGACTTGAACCGATTGCCATAGTTTGCTTATATTGTTCACACGTAGTAAGACCTCGTACCATACGTGTATCGCAACAATAAACTCAAAACTGAACATTTCATTCAAGACTGCGTCACAATCGCTTAGAGTTTCAGAATCATCACTTTTATTTTTCAGCTCATTCACGCATTCGATAACATCATCAAATTGCAAAAATATTGCTTTTACTGCTCCGATTCTACTTTCTCACCGTGTTTCAGACAGAGGTTTTAATGTCAATTTTAATTTAGTTTTTACAATATCCCAACGCTTACTTGACTTTGAAAACAGCACATAGATTTTATTGATGAAGCCAAAAAAAAAACGTTTTGGCTGTTGCAGAAGAGTTAGCAGCATCAATCAAAAGCAAATTCCAACTGTGGCATCTGCATGGCGTGAAGAATGCTCTTGGGTTTATATTGAGTATTCTTATTCTGATACCTTTATTAATACCGACCATATTGGCGCCATTATCATATCCCTGTCCTCGACAGTTTTGGATATCTAGACCATTTCTTTCCAGTTCTTGTAATATTGAATTTGTTATACGAGGGTAAGTTGAAAAATAAGTTTCCCCTGTCGACTGTGGTCAGAGTTGTGTATGAAAGTCAAAAAATTGAATGAGACATTAAAGATATGACATACCTTTATTTTATTATTCTCGTACGAGTAGGTTGAGACATTTGTCATATCGCTTGATAAGCTTCAAAAAGTCCTCCAAGAAAAAATCAGGGCTTTGCATATGGAAGAAGCGTTGAACGGCTATGGGCGAAAGGCGACACAGCAGGAAAACGCGCAAGTCACCGATACACCATTGGGTAGAGGTCGCTGCAAATCAAGCAGATGAGCAAAGCGGAGACCAGCCTCTCATTTGAGCCCCGGTAGGTATGGAGAGAAGGTGCGTTTTGAATTCGTGATTAAAGGAGGAAGTGAAAGCGGTTATCCGCTATGAATGGGCACGTGGAGTATCAGGAACAGAAATTCATAACCGCCTCGTGGAAGTCTATGGGTCAGGTGTGATGTCGAAGCAAATGGTGCGGGGATGGTGTCGCACATTCGTGTGACGTCAGCAAGTGGAGGACATACCGGAGCT
>BMAV01001698.1:0-107305 GCA_019973955.1 Trichonephila inaurata madagascariensis
AGGAAAATTAATTGACAACTGAGAGGGAACCAGATAGCAATGACTTTTTATACTTTTCCATTTTGCATATGAGAGTTGTTAAAGTCGCTGCTAATATAGAGAAAGCAAAGCACCAGATACTACTAATCTTACATTGTTGAAGACACGGTAATAGAAGAAGTGGAATCTTGTTTTGAATTGGAAACTCTCTGTCACCCTGATCTGCATTCTCCATGGAGGTATTGAAGCATCGGGATGAGATCTTTGTTCTATATCTCACATTTAAAAATATTTTCTCACAATACTTTATCACCAATGGCATCGCATGCTGGTGATATTGGTGAAGAATTCATCCTAATGTGGATAATAACCATACCAAACTAAGCTTGCAGATGAATATGTTGAGGATCAAGATTTAAAGAAAAAGGAGACCCCCGGTCTAGGTGTCTTATATTTTTAGAGCGGGGATGAGCATTGTTTTGACTAGTGACCCCCAAAATTTTGGGGTGCGTCTGAAGATTGCAGTTGTAAATATAAAACCGAAATATTCAAGTTTGGGATGACAGTATGCAAACCATGTCTTCTGCTGACTATAACTGTAAGCAATAACTTTATATGAAAATGTTTTAGATTTTAATGTATATTCAATTTTTAGAAACAAAGGGTCTTTTTTATTTTAAAATTGTGGCTTTTATTTTATTTTTTGTATCTGCCTTTAAACGTGGTCAAAAGTGTGTTTAATGTATTTATGAGGAAATTACATATTTGTAGTTTTAAAAAATTATAAAGTCACTTACCCAGTATAGGGGTTTGCGCCTGCTGCGTGACTTGGGCCGGGTTCAATCCGGAAAGACATGGGTTTTGTAAATGATAGTCCTTCGCGGAAATTTTTTTAAATAGCCGTCGAACCGAAGTCCTTCGTTAGGTTGGTGGAAGGGAAGGATGTGGGGACCCCTGACTCCCCCGGGAGTTCTTTTCAAAATTGGGGTGCTGAGCTAATCGTTCTGTCACCCCCATAGTGCTCAAAGCAGGCCAACGACAGGCGTCCTTGCCCCATGATGTTTCGTGGGTATTGATCTGACCTTTTCCGGTCAGGTGGAATAAAACCAGTTATATTAAATATTGTAGACCTTTTTTTTAGCTCAACACACCTAAGCCAAGGGGGAAAGGGGAAAAATTTGAAGTAGCTCACCTGGAAAGTTTTCTCCCCCTTTTAAAAAACCTGCCCTTAAAGAATCTCCAAGATCATTAAATAAACTGAACAAGGGGGTTTCCCGCCCTGGGTGGATAACCCTTTTCTAGTGGCCGAAAACATAATTGAGAATATGAAAATTCCACCCATACATTATATTCAGGAGTGAACACACTTCTCATCAAACTTCTTTTGTTATTTTAAAAAAACTGCAATTCATTTTATAATTCGTTTTATTCTCTTTTTCTTCTCGTAAATCCATCTACAATGGGTTTCTTCCCGTTTAAAATCAAATAGTTTCTGACTCCTAGCAAAAATGGCGCAGCTCAACACACTATGAACCGGGCCCTCACTACTAGAGCTGCACTCACCTACATCAACAACAAGAATCAACTGCCCTCCTGCTCATCACTGGCATGAGGTAAAAAGACCTGGTGGCCTTTTCCCCTTTAATGCAGCAGGAAGGAACAAACTATATATATATTCTGACTTGTTTCCGGAGTGGACACCTCCGAACTTTGACCTTTACGGATGGAAACGTAGTTTTTCCAACTTGTGTAAGGTGTTCTGCCTTTCAGGCATCTCCAGAACATACATTCTTGACTGTCTGGAGCTTTCAATACAAGATCTATATGAAGACCCTCTAATGGTATTGGACTTTTTGAGAGTGAATGAGATCATGGACTTTGTCTAGCTTGGCTAGACATGGAGATGAGCAACAACAGCAACCGTTATTAAGATGACCTTTTTTAATAATACAATTCTTTACTTGTAAATCAAGATAAATATGAAGTAGCATTCCATATGTAACTATTAAAGAATAATTCTGTTAAATCGTAAGTACTTGTGCATGGTATCTCTACTTCTAAAAAAGAGTTTTATTACGAGCTGCACTCCGTTCTATGGGTATTTTTAAGTTTGAAGCTGCAGTAAACCTTGCCTGAGAACAGGGAACTCAGTTTAGCATAGAAAGAATTGTAGCTTACAGAGATTGCAGACTGACTTGGTGCTATGAACTGGGGATTTATCAGATTTTAGCCTACACCTTCTAATTTTTTTTATCTGCTGAAACTATGTCTCTTCATGTCATACTCAACACCACTTCGGCGTATATGAAATTGAGGTTGTTGACATTCTTTACTTTCAAGATTACCTGCAGTCGATTCGTCATTGCTTAACAAATTGCACTTTTTTATTTACTTACATACTTGGGAGAACCGAGCTCACCCGAACGGTTTCGAGCTACGAAACGACTCTCCGAGAAGATTTTTTTTTTATTCGAAACTAAATGCATATACAAAATGGTCCGAAATGAGAGACCCACCCCCAAATTCTTAATAATTGGCAGAAGAATATAAAATACACTAAAAATACTTTACAAAAATGGCCCCTCACCGAATGCCAGGATGTGATTAAAAACAAAAATAACAATGTAAATCAGGGGTGTCCAACCCAAATGACCTTGCGGGCCACTTCGGAAAAACATTATAATCTCGCGAGCCGCACATAAAAATATGTATCTTTATATCAGATTTGGAAACAAAAAAAAAACATTTATTGGAGTGAAAATTTAACACAGGATGAATTTTTATTATTGCTTTCAATACTTTTCATGTATATAGACATAGGTAATATAGTAATGTTTATTTAATACAATAATGCAATGATCAAAAAATGTTTAAAATATAAGTTACCATTTTCTCTTGAAAATTACGGTGTTCCTTTTGAATTGATCTTTCGTTACTCATTGTTGAAATTTGATAGTGCTATCATTCGCAAACGATTAAGTGTACACATTGTCCTTTATCTTTACGGACCTGAATATTTTTTTAAACTTTAAAAAACATCTCTGACTGCCTTTTTCTTTTTGGACACTCCAAACAGAAAAGGAGGAGGAGAAACGAAAGTCGCACACAAAGAGAATCATGTACCATCCATAGAAAAGGATATGCATAATACTCAATTCGAAATTTATTAAAAAAGTAATTTACTATAGTAAAATCAAATGTAACTGTTTGTTGAAATATAAATCTATTTTAATATAAAGGATATTTCTATTATGAAAAAGTATTTATTTTAAAACAAGAACAGGTAACAGGCAAATACATTGTAGATATATATAAAAATTTTCCCCTAAAAAATTTTCCCAAAATAAAAAAAAACTTAAAATCGATATTTAAAAAATTTTGAAAAAGAGTCGGTGGGCCCAATTTTACGTATGGCGGGCCGCGTTTGGACCCCCCTGATGAAAATTTTTCCAAACCCACACACAACGCAGGTGCTGTCTCCCCGGAAGAAGAGTCCTTGAAACGTAAGATACCGGGGATACCACTCCTAAAAGGAAATACAAAAACAGGGAGGGCAGGAATGCAAGATGAAAAAAAGTGAAGGTCATGCAGCAAGAACCAATATTAATCTCCTTGAAAGTTCTCAAAATGTCATCTTAGACAAATTCTCGATGCCCATTGGTATATGAGAAACGCTGACCTTGGGACAGCATGCAAAATTCCCACTATCAGACAAACGATCCGAAAACTTGTTTCAAATTTCTTTAATAATATAGATGGTCATGAAAACCCATCTATACAAGATATTCCCTCTTACTTCTCTCACTTTTCCGTTAGAAGACCAAGAAATGTCTTGGTCAACCCTGATTTTAATTAATTTTATTTCAATTCCTGTTTCAATCATTTTTTCTTCCCTTCCCTGCAATCCAGCTTTGTTGAATCGAAAAACGACTCTGATTGGCTCTCCACTTTCGCAAAACTTCTTGTACCCTATTAGTTGAACTCTAGTCTCGGCCAATGGGAACGCTCCCTCTCACTTCCCTGATAAGTACTCCTGTTCTATGATAAGTTTCCCGCGCTTTCTGATCTTCGTTTCCTTGCTGCTCCCTGATTGGACAGATTAACTCCGCCTACTCTCTGACTTCTCGGTGAAAAAATTTTGAGCTCTTAAAAGAGCTTTTTGTTTTATTTTAATGTAGTTTTTTATATAATTACTTCTCCATTATTTATAAAATTTTTATTATCTTTTTAAAATGGGCAATGGTAAAACTCTTTACAGTCATTTTCATTCCAGGATAGGAGGTTAGAGTCCGGGAGCAACGATCCGTTCGAGAGTGAAGGTCCAAAATTTTTGTTTTAATTTTATTTTTAGAAAGAGGGCAAGAGGGTCTGTTCCCTCGTAGTAACACAGGCAAAGAAATGAACACAGGGGCCTGAAACGGGGCCAGTAGGTGTGGCTAGGGAAGAAACAGGAGTTAAAAGGGGAAGAATCACAACAAATTGTACTGCCAGTCCATTTTCATAATCCGTCGCTCATAAAACACATGTGATAGATCAGGGGTGGGCAGACTATTCCAGGGTACGCGGGCTACTTCTAATTTTTTCAAGGTGTTGCGGTTCACCCAGTGTTAGTGGTGGTGCGGGGGGAAGGTCCATGGGCCGAACCCCCTTTCCTCATAGGTCTTGATTTTTTTCCCAATTGATTGTAATCCCATGTAAAAAGAACGTAAAATGTAATTAAGTATTTGTTATTAGTATTTTTTCAGTAATTAATGTTAATTATATATTCAGTAATTTATTTTTTGCTGTTTTTTTGTTCCCGACAATCGACAAAATCAAAAAAATATGTTTGGCTATGTATTGGGGTATGGTACGAGAATGGTAGACCTTCGATCCTCGACCCCCTCTTCTTGAAAAATTCTTGTGTGCGGCACTTCCCAATGTCGTAGGTGTGGTGAGGTATGGAAAAGGTTGCTATTATAACTTAATAATAAATACGGAATATGTACTTACCTTTCGTAACAACTCTTTTAAAACCACGTTTAAACCAAAACGCGATACACAAACATAATAATAATAGCCTTAAATATAATTAATATTAAATTATGTATTTGTTATGAAACAATTCAAAATACATTAAAAAATAAAACACTTTTATGTAAAGTTAGTTTTCGTTGTTATGGTCAGAAGAAGACTTAGTCTGCGTACTGTCAGCCAATCTTGAATTTTCCGTATATAATTACTAACTGCTAAAATCTTCAAGCGGTCACCCCAAAATGTCTTAACGGTCCACCGGTCCACCGGTCGATCGCGATCGATGTAATGCCCATCCCGGGGATAGATGATTAGTAAAGACGGCATCAACATACACCAACCGCTGTAATGGCTAACAAGCTTTAGCAACGTGCAGAAGCACAACATGGGCTGACTTACTGCAAGAAAGCCTCTTTACAAAACCTCCTTTTCTTGTTATCAAGACGTGTCAAAATAGTTATTTCCATACATGGCGACTACATAAAATGGTAATTTTTTGTGCTCTGCAAGTTGAGTGGAAATATTATTTAAATAATTTCACTTACGTATTTCATATAATTTATCTAACTTTCTCAAACTTTCTTCTTGCTTCTCAAACTTTCAATACTTGCGACCCAATTTTCAGTCATAATTTTCTTTGCGCCCCCCCCCAAAACAATAACAATATATTGAATTTAATAATAATGTACTTTGACATAAATCTACAATATGAATTTAATTACAAACCGTACAATTATCAAGATAAAATTAAATTTTTTTATATAATTTTATATATGACAAGCCCATGAGGTCACTGGAAATTGTTAAACTTGTTCTTAGCTTGATATTGTTAAATTATTATCAAATACAGTGTGCAGTACTGATACATTTACAAATATATTATATCAGTATAAAGGCGTATTTTATTTTTTTACTATGTCAGAAAGTATTTTGTTTTGCTTCCTTTCAGCAAATTAATAATATTTTAAAATAATGTTTTGTTTTCGACTTTTCGATACGCTCGCGCCCCACCGTGGGGTTTTCCCCTAGGGGGCCCCCCCTTTTGAGAAACCGTCAAAAAATGTACAAACAGAATTGAAAAAAGCTGATTGATCCATGATAGATGCTGTAACTCTACGCCGTGCATTGTAATGTTATAGGTATAAATTTATTTTTAGAGATTTTCAAAATGAAACTGAATATATAATATATATATATATATATTGTGCCTTAAACCTTGAACAACATAAAACAATTTTAAATTTAAGAGGATTTTAAAAATCAATTTTACTTCCGAAAATTCCGTTCAGTAAGTTAAGATAAAATTCAAAAATTTCGATTGTGAAAATTTGTACGTTTAATGAATATCTACTAATAATTTAAAAGGAGATGAAATAATTAATCATAAATTGAATAAGCAAATTGTAAGTGAAAAAAAGACTTATTTTCACATAGTACGAAACCTTCCTGTTATGCTAACAGAGTTTATTCTCAAAGGGGAATATTGTATTAGGAATTGTTTGCAAAACACTAATCCTTTTACCTTGACAAGTTTCTATTTTTAAATTTGATTTTTTATGGGCAACTAGTTAAATATGTGGCTATACTAATTAAAACTAAATAAAAAAACTAATTAAATAAGGTGTTTTTTTAAACTTTAAGCCATTGTATTTTATTAGGTGAAAAATAATGAAATTGTGAAAGTTAATTATAGTTTCTCTCAAAGTCACAAGAGTAATAAAAATATATATATCCAATACAAAAAGAAGATTAGGGAGGCAAAAAGAAATCTTGGAACTAATATCAATTCTTTTTATTTTGTATCTTTCAGTTGGCTCTTAACAGAATGTTATAATTAGCGAAATTATTTCGCGTGTTTTGGGAATAATATTCATTTCAAAAGGGGGAATAATATTTGGGTTAATATTTAATCATCTTTAAATAGAAATCAACTATTTTTCCCATTATTAACGTTTATTGATTGTTGATATTAAAAAAAAAAATCATCACATTATTCCTAATTAAGAGCCGATTAGACTGATTGATTAATTTCGAAGCAATTGATGAAGGACTTGTAATTTTGAACTGCGGAGTTAACAGACGAAAACGATACCTGAACTGGCACTCCACTTTCCAAACTTTCACATCGCACCAACGTGAAAACTTTATGGATTTAACGTGCATGAACCCACTCTACGCGTCGAATCTTGAGTGTCAACATGGCTTCGTGACTTTGACCACTCAGCCACCGAGGCCACAAAAGTTAATTAGAGTTCAGCTGTATAATACTTAATTCAAAATTAGTGTAAGTCATTTTAAAAGGTTATAAATATGAATGGTAAATTTTTATCACTTTGCTGCTAGTTATATTTTAAAAACTAAACATTTAAATTACCAATCTAACTATTTTTAATAGTATGAGTAAATTATGGCTGCGAAATTAGATCCTCAAGCCCGAAACGAAATTTTAAGGCTTCTGAAGGGTGTTTGTTCAAATTCTGTAATAAAAAAAGCATTGAAAAATCAGAAAAGACATTTTGCTAATGAACTACTATTTAAACTTGGGGAAAAGATAAAATATGGCTGGGAATCAAAGGCTCCAGGAAAAAAAAAAGTGGACTAAAAGGAATTTTGGAAAAAGAAAAAAAGAAGCTGAAAAGACTTTATCCTTTCCTTCAAAAAACTATGGGAAAAAAATAATATACAATAAATTTGGGGGAGATAAGGGAAAAATTCTTAAAAAAAAAAAAACCTGTCTGTTTCAAATCGTAAGAGAGAAAAAAAAAGGGAAAAAGTTCTGGTTTTTTTTAATGTTACGCAAAGGGTTTATACAACTGGATTATTTCAAATGAAGCACTGTTTCGGGATTAAATTAAAACAAAGTACGTTTTTAACGAAAAGAAAAGGGCAAGGGAGCCTGCAAAGGATAGATGTTATGGTAGGATGGGAATGTCCTCAAAAGGGAACAAAACCCTTTTTTTTAGAATCAAAGGCTAAAAATTAAAAACTATAGAATAAATTTTAAACCGATAAAAAAAATAAATGCACACTTAAGGAAACTTTGTTTGGGCCCCAAATCATACTAAAATAACTATAAAATAGTTGAAAGATTTAAATTTCTCCTGAGGGGAACCCACCCCGACTGTGTTCATTGAATTTTTTTGGGATCTTAAAAAACAATTAAACAGACGTAAAGTAAGAACTCTCCAGAGAGGGGCTTCAAAACGCGATCAAAGAGGAAGCAGGAAAAATATCCCCAAAAATTGTCAAAAACCCTTTTTGGCTTGGCGAAAAAGTTTACGCAAAATGTTCAATACAAAGGAAACCACATTGAAAATTTCATATAAATAACTTAGTTCAATAAAAAATTATGATGATTTGAAATTGGTCACACTATTTTGGAATCAACAGGTATATACTACATAGAATAAAAGCAAATCACTCCCTCATTACGAAATCACCACAACTATTAGAAATACGGATTTGAAATTTTCAACGCATGTTTCTTTTGTTGAGTAGAGATTCACTAAAAAAGGGTTTATGAAACTCCACTCCCAAGATGGATTGCGTGGGCGTTACAGACAAAAATTTCCCGTTTTAGAACTATAAGACCTATGAACTTGAAAGATGGCAAACATATTTCTTTGTTCAGCAGAGATCCACTGAGATCGGGTTTGAGGAAAATCGATCCCCAAGGGGATTTACGTGGGGTGCTAGATCAGTATTTCCCAATTAAATATGTCTTCAGAGTAAAGTGCAATTACCTTAAAAATGAATATAAAGGGTTTTCCATGGAAAGTACCACAAACCCGAGAGAAATACACCACAGTAAATAAAATGGAAATAATTTAATGTTACTTGGATGGACCGATACCATTTGATCCACGGACCACTACAGGTCCATGGCCCGAGGATTGTGGACCACTGCTGTAAATAACATATATATAATCTATGAATTTAATTTTATTTCGACAATACTCCACGACGTAGGTTGCATAAAACGCAACAGCAAACTAATTGCAACTAAATACTAATAAACTTTTATATACTCAGTGTAAGTTTTAATGAATCCATTTTAATTGAATTTTAAAAGTTGAAATAAAAGATAAATTTTCCATTTATTTGCACAGTGCGCAAAATTAAATTAAATTAAGTAACTGAATAAATAAAAATTATTTGAAAAGGATTAATTTACTCCCAGTTTAAGGTGTGAGTCACGTGTATACATATTTAATTTAGAAAAACTACAGAAAAATATTTCTAAAAATAACTCATTTTCCCCTCTCTGAATTTTAGGAAATGAATATTCACTCACTTCAAATTATCTAGAGAATTTACTCTTTTCATCTATCAATTAATTAATTGATATTAATTTTTTTTTCATTTTGTGAATCTGATTTACTGATCTCTTTAATTGAGTTCCGACCTAGATGACAAATTCCAATTAACTTTCATTCAGGCGTAGGGATTTTAATTGCAGGTCTATTACACATGATGCTATTTCGAGAAACGGTCGTTTATATCATCTGTTTAAGCTCTTACAGCGTAATTATTCATAACAATTTCATCCCATTTCCGATTTTTAACGTCCATTCACCTCCTTCCTGATACGAATAATTTTGAAAATCATTACTGTTAATTTATTTTTATTTGTCACACAAATATTTTCACCTCTAAAATGTTCTTCAGATATTAAGGTATCCGACTACGTTCGGAAACACGATTTTAAAAAAGCGCATAAATGGATAATTTTCCTGATATTTAGTGTCACTTAGATTAGACTACATGTATGAAATTGTTTTAAGGACATTATGACAAAAAAATTGTTTAAATACAATATTTTGGCAAAAAATGAACTTAGAATAACCTTTTTTCCAAATGTTCTCCTTTTGTAAAAAATGCTTCTATTGTATTAATATTTTGCCTGTGTATAGCTCAGACCTCTGTACAGAGGTTCAACTATGATTTTTGAAAAATTCACATTATTTTCAGAGTTACAACCCATTGAAATAATTATCGGTGTTTTTTTCTTAAAATTTATCCCCTTTGTTTCCGTAAAACATGGATAAACCCACTTCTAAGTTATATATTTCAAAAATTCTAGTGGAGCCTCTGTAGAGAGGTCTAAGGAATATACAGGCAAAATATTAATATAATAGAAGCATTTTTCACAAAAGGAGAACATTTTGAAAAAAAATTACTCTAAGTTAAATTTTTGCCAAAATATTGTAGTTAAATAATTTTTTTTTTTGTCAAAATGTCCCTTAAAACAATTGTATACATGTATTTTAATCCAAGTGACACTGAATATCATGAAAATTATCCATTTATGCGCTTTTACGGTTCCGAACGTATTCGGATACCTTAAGAAATAAAACACACACAACACAAAAATTCTGTGAGTTATAATTTTCTCTACATGTCTTTGTAGAATCGTGAAACGTAATGATAATCCCAAGGACTTTTTTCTCCCATCTTTTAATCTGCACTGATGTCCATAAATTAAGGATAATGCAAGTTCAGACAAAAAAGAGTCAGAAGCAAAACAAATGTGACTTATTTGTAAAGCATTTTTATGAAACAAAAGGTAAAGAGCAAAAAAGATGCTATATGTTTGATATCATTAATAAAAATTGCAATTTTTGCACTCTGGAGCAAATTTAAAAAAAAAACCTATTTACAAAAACAAGTATTACATACTTGGTATAATGGTTAATTCATAGAATGTCTCCCAGACAATGCAATACAGTCCGTACAAAGCCTAAGTAGGCTGAATATCAAATTGATGATCTGATCTTGGGGAATATTACACCACTCATCAAGCAAGTCTTTCCGATGTTCCGGTAGACATGCAGAAGGTGGTTGACCAGCTGCAACTCGTCGGCCAAGCATGTCCCACACATGCTCTGCTGGATTCAAGTCCATTGAGAATGATGACTAATCTATACGGGTGATATCCTCCTATTGTAGGCATTCTTTTACGATGTTTGTACCTTGAGAACGGGCGTTGTCATCCATAAACACAAAACACATGAAATAATTTAAAACATTTAAAATAAACACATGGCACCCCAAAAATAAACATATATATTGTTCCAGAATGACGTTCCGATAGATTTGGCCAGTCATGGTTCCAATTTGAATATGCAGGTCAGTTCTGGAACCCAGAACACCCATTCCAAACGAGCAAACGAGAGAATGACACCGAAATGGTGTCGTTCTCTTGGTGGTAACGGGTACCTGTCTCTCTCCATATGAAAGTCCGGCGAGAGTCAGATTGCAAGCTGAACCTGGACTCGTCGGAAAACATTACACAAGCCCACTGTTGAGGAGTCCACAATGCATGCTCTCTACTCCAGGCTAATCGCAGGAGACGGTGAGTTGCAGTAAATGAAACACATCTGACAGGTCTTCGAGAATATAGACCAATCTATCCTAAGCGTCTGTACACGGTCTGCCTTGAAACTTTTTACCATTGGTGAAGAGCTGACAAAAAAGGTCTGATGCTGTGTCGTCTGTTTCTGTTGTGGTTTTGTCATGTATGACGCGAGGGTGTTTTGTCATAATTGAGGGTTTCCACACCCCTTTTCCCTTTTTTTTGGCAGTAATTCCCAAATACCGATTCTCGCGGGTTGTAACTTGGTATGACCGTGCTATATAACACCTATTCACATTACCATCATTTTTGAATCGTTGCCAAACCGGGAAGACACCGGGGGTTTTCCAAGTTCCCGAATATTTCCAATTTGGGGTACGCCCACATTCCAGATGGCCGAAAAATTCTACCACGTAAAAATCATCCAAATGCATCTTTTTTGTCATAACTAGGGTTTTTGCACTAAAAGGAAAAAGGGCCCCAAAAACAATTTTATTTGCCTGTATTCCTTATATATCCCCTTTTCACTATCGTCATTTACCACGGCGTCTGGGTGATTTCCCGGCAAATTGCATATGATTCTTGAAGATGTGTATAGTCATTTTATGGGTGATATATTTATATATTTATTTTAGCGTTCGATTTCCGCGTGACTCTGAATTATCCTTAATTTATTGACATGAGTGTATATTGAAATGTATATATAATAGCTGTGGCGCAAAGTACACTCCCGCATAGTGGGGGAGGGGCGGGAAGGAATCTAAGGGGTCCAAATGTTATGGTTTTGCAATCCTTTGTAAAATCCGGCTAGGGGGCCCCAAACCTGACTTTTTAGGGGGACCCTATTGTTCTCCGTTACGCCACTGATAATAGGAGAAACTCTCGAAAGAATAAAAAATGAAAAAAAAGGTTTCTGGTTTATTACATTTTCTCTTATACAGAGTGCCCCAAAACTTAATGTCAAGCAGGCGCGGGATGAAAGTAGAAGTCCTATCAGTTATGGGGGAAATAAAAAATAAAAATTCCTGATTACTTAGAATTGTGGTGTGAATAACACCTTTTTAAAAATGTAGAAAACTGACACCTTCCATAACAACATCAGGAACTATGACCACAAATTTCACAGTCATTTTATCACTAACATCACCTTATATAGCCCTGCTATTAATCAGTCACAAGCTGATCAAAACACTTAGCTGATTTTGTTAAAATTAACGTAGTTTGATTTGGTTTGAGAAAATAATGTCACCTAAATTTGACTCTACATTAAAAAAAAATGCACACAACTCCAGGCAAGTTGCTCAAAAGATGGCTCATTTAGTTAAAATTCCAAAGGGGTACAACACTTGCTACTTTACTACCCCAAAAATTTTGAAAATTTTTTTTTTAAAGAATGCTTAATTTTAAAAATAAATTTTAAAGGTATTCATTGGAACCCATGATTATAGGGGGTAAATGTATATTTTTCATGATTTGGGGTTTTTTTAATTAGAATAAAAACCAAAAGTTTTAAAAGCGAAAAAAAATTATTTAAAAAATTTTTTGGGGTTTAAAAAATCTTTTTAAAATGTTCTTTTTTTGTAAAATTGTTCTATTGTATAAATATTTTGCATATACTCGGGCCTCGCAGAGTCTCAAGTAGAATTTTTTAAACGCATAACCGGAAGTCGGTTTTCCAAAATTTTTTAAAAAACAGAGGGAGAAATTTTAAGAAAATAAGGGTAATTATTTCAAATGGTTTCTTGAAAATAATGAGAATTTTTCAAAAATCTAGTTTAAACCTCTGTCAGGTTCGACTAAGACAGGCAAAATATTAATGAATAGAAGCATTTTTTAAAAAAAGGGGAAAAATTTTGGAAAAAGGAAAATTAATTTTTTCCAAAAAAATTTATTTAAATACTTTTTTTTCATAATTCCTTAAAAAAATTGTAACTGTATTCTAATCAAGGGCACCTTTTATAAAATTTACATTTATTCTTTTAAAATCATGGTTCCCATCCGTCCTTTGGGTGTAACTCAAATTAAGTAATAAATTTGAAATTAAAATGGAAAACACATTTTTTTAATACTTTAAACGCTAGAAGTATTTACCTGCAATATGAATGCAGACTCTCTTTAAAAGTGATCACTCAGCCCCTTTATTGCATTCCAAAGCCTTTGGAATAATTTTATGGGTAGCAGTGCACAGAAAAATCATTACTTAGGAAGACGGCCATATACCATACATGTTCGGTGCAATTAACTTTAGCTAAGCGAGATGATTACTTATATACATGTTGGTATAAGAGATTAAGAATCGTTTGTAGCTTTAGTGTCAAAGTGTAGTATTATTGAATTCAATACATTGTTATTGTATGGAGGGGGGCGCGATGAAAATTATGATTGAATATTGGGTTGAAAATATTGAAACTTTGAGAAGCACTGCCTTAAGTTCAGGAACTTTTGCTATATAATTAACAGAACTCTGAGTTTTTTTATTATCTTTATGTATAAAAAGAGATTCTTATCAAAAATTAAAGTTAGATAGTTCTGAATTAGCTTAAGGTATCCGACTACGTTCGGAACCGTGATTTTCCAAAAGCATGTAAATAGATAATATTTATGATATTTAGTGTTGCTGATTACCGAGTACATGTATAAAATTGTTTTATAAGGACATTATGACAAAAAAATTATTTAAGTAATACAATATTTGGCAAAAAATTAGCTTAGAATAACCTTTTTTCCAAATGTTCTCCCTTTTGTAAAAAATGCTTCTATTGTATTAATATTTTGCCTGTATTCGGAGGTTTAGAACCTCTGTACGAAAGGTTCAACTAAAATTTTGAAGTGCATAACCTTGGAAGTCGGTTTTATCCATGTTTTACGAAAACAGAAGAGAAATTTTAAGAAAATAGGCCGATATTATTTCAAATGGTTTGTAACTCTGAAAATAATTTGTATTTTTCAAAAATAATAGGGGAGCCACAGGTATAGACAGGCAAAATATGAATATAATAGAAGCATTTTTTTACAAAAGAAAAACATTTGGAAAAAGGTTATTCCTAATTCCATTTTTGCCAAAATATTGTATTTAAATAATTTTTTTGTCATATCATATATAAAAGACATACATGTAATCAAGTGACACTAAATATAATACATTGTCAGCATTTATGCGCTTTTAAAATCATGGTTCAGACAGTCCGGAGTACCTTAAGCTAGGCAATGATATACAGTGGAATACACGTTTAACGCGAAAACGCGCTCAAAACGGGAAATATTGGTTAACACGAGAAATAACACACAATAGTCCCGAAAAACTACTGTATATTTTCATGCATTTTTTTCTCTTAAAGCAATACAAAAATCGCTTAACACGAAAAGATTTCCCTTTTGGAAATGAACAAAATATGTGAAACATCGCTCGAAGTTTTAGAAAGTTTCTGTATTATTGGACTGTGTGCTCTACTGCATCATCGGAAGAATTCGTTTTTACTAGTTTATATTGATGATAATATTATTGTACAGCCCCAATAACTGAACCAAAGACATTTGAGGGGTCTGACAAAGCTCAAAAAATGTCATTGATGCAGATTTCGATGAGAAAATGAAATGAATAATGCATCTCCTGTTTCCATGTCATTCGAAATGATGAACACCATGAAAAGTATGCACAGTTATTTAGATGCACATTACAATGGTGAAATGAATCTTAAATTGGAGGACATCGAAAAATTTGTTGTCAATTTGCTGCTAAAAATAAAACAATGCAAAGAAAAATGTCAGATTATTTTCCAAAAACTTAATAAATGTTTTGCTTTTGAAAAAAAACTTGAACATTTTGTATTAAATTTTATTTAATTCTTGTAAATGTTTTTGTTTCATTGATTTTTATTAAATACATGCAAACGTACATTATCTAGGTAAATAAAATGTACTCTAATAAACTTAATTTTGTTGAATATATGCTTCTTTTTCCAGTATCCTTTGACACGAAATTCTTTAACACGAAAAATATTTCAGTCCTTTCAGTTTCGTGTTAAGCGGTTTTCATTATATTTAAACAGTACCAGTCGTCCCCTCTCTATATGTTTCCTAAAATATTCACAGGTAAAATTCTTAGTACGGTAACTAACTCTATTATCTGCTAATTTTAAGTAAAGTTCGTGGGTGTTCACAATTTGACACCTACGCTTCTAATTAGATCGTACACTTGCTTTCTAAACTGGTCTGCATAATATTCTGCTCACGAGGTGCTTTCAATATGTTAGCCAGAGAGAGATATTTCTTTTTCCTGAGTAGTTATAAATTTTAAAGGTGTAATTACCCAAGTAGATTGTATTTTAGTAAACAGTATGAGAAAATGTACAAACTCTCACAAAATGCTGAGAATAAAAATTTAAAATACTCTTTAAACATTCAAAACTTAATTAATTGTTTATTAGAGTTTTAGATGCTCTGTTAATTGCTTCGGTTTGTGTATGCTTTAGTTTTGGCTGAAGGTGAAACTGTGTTCCTTTGCAAACTGCTTTGTTCGTTATAAGGAAATAGGAATGTAATTTAATTTCATGTCTAATAATATATTCACTCTGTTTTACAATAATGTGGAGTAAAATTTCTATTTATGTTTTAATTTTTCAAATGAAATGGATTGTTACGAATTTTGTGTAAAATAGTGTGAATAATTTATAATTAGATGTGTAATACATTTAAATTACTCTATGTTATATTTAATTTATGTAAAAATTGTACTATTCGCAAGCACCGCCGACTCCTATGTTATAATGACGATTCAATGGGAACTTGGCGATTAAGCCAAGTTGGTATCATTTTTGGTGACCAATTTGGAAACTTGGTGACCATTTTGGTGAATTGGTGGCAATGTTGGTGACCATTTTTGGCGAGTTTGGGACTATGGATTCTTCTAGAAATTAGGGGAGAAACCACTTATTTCAAGACCCATGACGCAAGCGGATCTTTCTCGAATTATTCGCGAGGCCTACAAATAGAGAGATACTCGCTGAAAATCAGTTAGACTGGTTTTAACCAGCGATTAGTTAGTATTGTTTTCACTAGCGATCTTGCTTTGACTAGCGACAGTCTTACCTTGATTGTTGAAGCGATTAGTGATTACTTCGGCTGTTGAACGATCGATTACTTGTGAATAATCTTTTACGTACCTATATTTTAGACACGGATAATTATGTCTGAGGGGTGTTGAAGGTGTGAAGAACTTCTGAGATTTATTCTGTGAATATTTCTGCTGAATTCTGTATTTCAAGGATTGGAATTTCGACAATATATTCGCATCGCTCTTAAAGAGCTGTCTTGTTCTTTGTGACTGATTTGCATAAAATTCTCGAACCCCGATCAACGTAACAATATTTAGAATAATCGAAGTAATAAACCACAAGATTAAGTGTTTCATTCTAATTACACATTGCAAAAACAAGTGCTCCGGAAAAAGAGGAATGAAATTTATGGAGTATTTTAATAAATAAAATTTATCTGTAATTCCAGCTGACACTACTGATATGTTCATGAGGATGATTGCCAGAGCACTTAACCCTGTCGAATTCTAATTTTCTTTCAGTATATAGGGTGATTCATAAAGAAGTATACCGTTTCAATATACTATAAATCAAGAACAATGTAATATGTTATATTTTACCTACAATAAAATCGTATGTCAGTGTTCCTGAAACAATGGGTGGTGCCCCCTAAGGGGGTTGTGATAACCCTACGAGGGGGGCTCGAGCATCCGGAAAAGTCGAAAGCAAAAGACTATTTAAAAAAATTATTAATTTATTGAAAGTAAACAAATAAAATACACTCTGACATAATAAATAATAATAAGATACACATTTACAGTGATATAATACACTTATAAATATATCAGCACTGCGCAATATATTTTATAATTAATTTGACAATACTAAATTAAGAACAGGAGTTTAATAATTACCAGTGACTCTATGGTCTTGTCATGTATAAAATTAAAAACAAAAACTAGCACTTACCTTGATAATTTGTACGGTCTATAATTAATCCCTTAAATGCCGATTAAAAATTACGTGATTCGCTTTCCAATGCCATCGTTTAACACGTAGGCGAGCATATGTGGTGCTATAGGAAGAGGGGGGGGTAGAAAGGGAATAAATAAGCAAATTCTCTGCTGAAAAAAGTAAATCCTTCGCAAACTCTGTCAAGGCCCTTTTATTGCATTCCAAAGTCTACAGAATAATTTTATGGATAGCAGCACACATAAACTTCGCACATACTTTTGATAGACGTATAAATGCGTCCAGAGCATTAACGCACAGGCTGAACGAGACGTTTGCACACGCCAGCAAAGAAAATAGCACGTGGCGAAGAAGATCAAATTTAAAACTCCATCATTCATATAAAGAATCTGGTAACGTTAACTTCATCAAATTACAACGAATTAAATAGGCAGATCACGTTGTCAGAATGGGCGAAGACCGCACCACTAAAAAAGTCTTCAATGCCCAAAAAATTGGCACCCGGAAAAAAGGCAGAACAAATCTAAGATGGACTGATGGCCTAGAAAAAGACCTCCTAGTTTTGAGAACTAAAAATTGGAGAACATTAGCAAGTAGAAGGCTGACTTGGAAAAAGCATCTTGCGAAAGCCAAGGCCCTTTTTGGGCTGTCGAGCCACTGAGGAAGAAAGTTAGATACGAGTTATTCAAACTATTGAGTTTGGGAAAAGAAATGGTCAAAGAGTTAATTAATTGAAAGAGTTGTTAAGTACCACTGCATAAGAGTTAACCGTCTTCCTCAGATGAAATGAATTGATTTACCGAAGAAAAATGAAGCTATGGATCTGATAATCTTAGTCAATCAATGTGGTTTCTGTTTAGTTAATAAGCTTCTGAGACTGTGTTTTTGTGAATTTTAAGGTATTATTCCAAGATAGTAAAGTTTTCATAAAATCAAGGAGACCTGAGAGATCATGGCTTTAATCTTCTTAGGTTCTAATTCTTTATTCCTGCTAAAAATGTACAAAAGGTACACGTTGATTAAATGTGGATAAAACTGGACATCGTAAGGTTAAAATGAAGTATAGGGTGCGTATTGGCAAATTTCAAAATAGATCATCAAACCTTCATAATCAAAAACTTAGTATTTTAAGGAATACTACAAAGGAATTGACCGGAATAAAATTGTTATCGAATCCCAAAATTGCCAAATTTGAAGAGCACTACCTTCAATCAGTCATAAACTCGGGTTTATTTCAAATTTGGATTCGAAATACGCGTATAATGTAGATACACAGTAGCGCACACAAGAGGGGTGTCCTAGGGGTCCGAACCCCTCCCCCCTCATATCCCTTAATTTTTTTTCTATTGGTTATAATCCCATGTATATATTATTTAAAATTCAATTATGTATTTATTATTAATAATTAGTTTTATTAATTAATGCTAATTATTTATTCAAAAAAAATTTGTATTGTGTTTGATCCCGAAAATCGACACAGTCAAAAGAATATGTTGAATGGCGTATTGGAGCATGATATCAAAATAGTGGACTTTCGATCCTGGACCTCCCCCACCCTTGAAAAATTTTTGTGTGTGCTACTGTAGATACATATAGAAAATAATAATACGCATAATATATATATAAAAAATAACAAAACAAAAAATAAATAAAATACACTTATTTCTGGATTTTTTAAAATTCTGTTTCCTTATGAAGAGAAATTACAAAAACAGGGAGTGTTTACTTAACTCAATGTTGTTTTTAAGGCAACACTGAGTTGAGGGGTCAAAATCTGTAGTCAGACAGCATATGTTTCGAAAGATTGAAGTTTCTGAAACACAGTTCTGAATAATATTTTATTATTTTTTTTTAAATCACAGCCGTTCGCACACTTCGCAAATACCGTTAGTCGAATAACCCAATTCAATTTGTGACAGGTAGCGCCATCTAGTTATTTTCTTTGACATCAGTTCGTTAGCTCAAAGTGTAGACCACAAGCTACATGGTTATGGTACAAAATTAATGCTATTAACTTGGTAGGCGATCGAAAGGTTTGTTGTCTACAGTTTACACCAGACACTGGCCACCTATAGCACGTGTGCCAAATCTGGCACGTGGTACAATTCTCAGTGGCACTCTAAGCCACATTAGAAATTTGTCAATTTTTGAGTGGATGAAAGCTGATAAATTTGAAATAAGAGTTTATTCAAATAAAATTTTCAAAACTATGGAAAGCACAGTTACGAAAGAATCTGAAAGATTACTATAGTGATAAGAAAGTTATATTTTTAATTTTTGATGGCACTGCTGGAGAGATTTAACTGTTTGAAGAAAATTGCATGCACACTCTGCTCTCCGCCTTTGTTTCTACATACCTATGTAAACAAATCTTTTCTCACTTGAAAACTACTTTGAGTCTACAATGAAGTTGTTGAACAACTGAAGCTGCAAAGTTGTGTTAAGTCGACAGTCCAATGGATTAAATCCATGTGACGTCATAGTCACATCATAATGAAAATCACGTGTTTTTAGACAATCAGTTCAAAAACTCATGGAACGTCATAGTCACACTATAAAAGAAATCATATGTTTCCAGTTAATCAGTTCATGCGCTTCGTTGTTGTTAATTTTTACTCTTTTCAGAAACTATCTTTTCAAAAGTACATATTTGTCAACAATAATAACGCACATTGATAAGCAAAATGTATTTTATTTAAAAGTACATGTATAAAATAAGATTCTTTTTTTACTTATAATATCTTTCCGAAGAAACTTTTTTATAACATTTGAACATCTTAAACCAATTATGAAATTTTATCAAAGTTTTAACAAGTAATATAAAAAAAATTTAAGTCAATTCCTACTTAGAATCAACAAAGAAACTTTTATTTTAGCTGCTTTTTATTAAATGGTTACAATTAATATAAATATATATATATACATATGACAGAATCACAACATTAAGTGGTAATTAATTTTTATTAATTATCATTAAAGTATCGTATTGCCATCCAAAACAATCGTGTATATAAAATTTCAGTTCAACTGAATGCTTTAAAACGTAAGGAAAAAAATCTTTTAAAGTTTTGACCCAAGTCACTAAAAATGAAACCAACGGGGCTGTATCTGTAATTCTTTAAATAATTAGTTTTCAGTCAATTAATTATAATTAAATTATCGTATTTTTACCCAAATCAATAGTGTATAAAAAATTGCAGCTCAAAAGAGTGCTTTAAAATGTGAGAAAAAAACGTTTTCATGTTTTCACACAAGTCGCCAAAAGGGTCACTAAGTCTCCAAAAATGATGCCAACGTGACTGTATTTGTAATACTTTGAATAATTAGTTTTAATCAGTTAATTTTTATTAATTATAATTAAGTTATTGTACTGTCTCAATTTTCTAACTCGAAATGCATTGCCGCGAGAATCGAATTATTTCTCTCTCTCTCAATTATTTCTTTCTGTGCGGCACTGTGAATCATATTGGCGTTGGTTGCAGGCTGGAACAAGCCGGAACAGTTTTGAGCGGGATCAGAGTAGAACAACAAAACGATATGTTTTTTGAAATATTATTGAGTGTGAATTTGGTATTTCATTTAACGTATCCTATTTTCTTAATTTTTACTCTGCATGTTTAATATTAGTTTTCTTTTATATTGAAACTTGAAGAGTTCGAGATGGGAATATATGTTAAATCATGGAATTTGATATGTTTACACATCTTTCAATATTAACTTTCTCCTCATTCAGGAGTGGGGTCACAACGGGCATTCCTTTCACTCATACGATGTCCAGCACGTCAACTATCAAAAAGGGGACAAGGCTAATAAGAGTTTTTAGTAGATAGAGAGTGACAGGAGATGTTTTATTTTAGTCTTGAACATAATTACTATAAGTTAAAATAAAAGCTTGTGGTTCCCACCATCAGCAGACTCTTTTTCGAACAAATTGCCCTTATGAAATGGGTATTTCTTTTCTCTTACATTTTACTCGTTTGAAATAATAACGGGAAATTATGTGCTTAGTTTCGACTTATTTTGTATTTTTCAAGACTTAAAATAAATGTATACATATATATATTGGTAAGCTGCTTTTTTGTTGGCAAGAATTATTCAAGTTTTATAGGTGTGTATCTATGTGAACACTTTATCGTTCATTATTTTTAATTTTTTGCCTTGGCGAGAGGGGCGGCATTTTCCATTTTTGTCCGGAGCGGAAAAACAGCTAGAGTCAGCCCTGCATGATCTACACCAGGGATGGCGAACCAGTGGCACGCGTGCCATCAATGACACGCGACACAATGTTTTGGGCACGCGAGCGATCAAAATAGTTTGCATCTTATTTCAAAATAATAAAGTTCACTATGAAGTATTACAGAATAACACCCGAATGATCGGTCACAGGTGGCAGGGGAGCACCACTTGCTTCCCCATTGCATGCGCACTTAATATATCGAGGGTTACAGTTGCTTTTGATGCAAAATTTGCCTGCGCCTAGCATAGTCAATTTCGTTGACACACCTGTATTTTAAAGTTTTTGTGTGTGTTATATTTACGATTTTTAACTGTTATTCAACATGGTTAGTTCAAACAAAAAGTGCAAGATAGTAAGTATAACAGAGAATTTCAAACATGGTTATTAGTAAAGGCGACAAAGCGGTGCGTGTTTTATGTTTGGAACAGTGATATGCAGAACACGTTGTACAAATCACAAATACTCTTGTCAAAAAGTGAACCACAGCAAAAATAATTAATTGCTTAGAAACCATTTGGCAGATAACTCCAATTCAGCTTGCATTCTATTAAAAGTAACATCTTACAATCATAATTAATATAAGTTATTTGCCATCCACACACAATCTACAGCAAAAGAAATCACACTAATGTTACTTTAATTTGAATTACACGTATAACTAAAATATTTTCAACTATACAGTACAAAAGGCATTTTTTCGTAGTAAATAAAGAGTTTTGAGCTGTTAGTGTTTAGTTTTATTATTTTCCCAATAATCACAAGTCAAAATATTTGACGGCACATCCATACCTCATCAAACATTTCTTAAGAAAAAATGGCACATTGATCCATAAAGGTGGGCCACCCCTGGTCTACACTGTGCTACAGAGGGCTAACCATACGTAATTATTTTTAGGCAAACAGTTTATATTGCGACATAACCATCCTATGATGACTATGTCTTGGGTGATTCGCGTAAGCTAGAGGTGTGGGATTATCTAAATGATGAGACATTATGTAATTCTTAACACAACTTTTATTAAGAATAACTTAAATTACTTAATTCTAAATAACAACTTTCTTAAAGTGAAAATGAGCCAACAATTAAACCTTATATTCAAGTCAGATCGCGCAACTAGATCACTTATCTTAATTATAATAATTTAACTGTCTAATCTAACTTCCTATACAAAATATTACCTTTTATAAAGTCACCTTCCTTCCTAGGTTGAGTAATTCTATTATGTTGATGAGGTGAGAGACTCAGGCTTTCTAAATCTTTATTATATTCAATTGCGATGAGCGTATCCTTCTTCCAGTGTTGTAAGACGTCTAACCTTTATTCCAAACAATTCCACACTAAGTTATCTCTAGGCTTGCCGCTCTATCTCATCAAAGCTTCATCCTTTTTAAAAGTATATCTCATTTTGCATATTCGATCCGTTTCTCTTCTTGGTATTGGGTTGGAAAAGTTTTGCCATTAATCGTGGCCGTCAAAGAACTTAGGAGTTATGTTAGAAGAAGGACGCGAGAGACGTCACAATATGAAACGAAAAAGAAACTCTGTATACATCGTTTGCACTGAGAAAAGTCTCTTCCAAGTTGGTCATTATGTGAACTTTATCTTTTATTACTTTTATATACACGTCAACTTGTAATAACGGTTATTAATTCCAGCTTTTCAAGTTATTATTTTTTTTTCAGACGATGTCCAGTCCATTTGTCGGCCTAAGAAATCTTGGGTTCAAGTATACGGACGAACTTCTGGCGACACTTGGCGACCTCACTGGGTAGCCGTGGACACAGCCTGTGTGTGCTCCATCCGGAAAAAGAGGTTGATGTCATTGTCCACTGGAAGGGTACCTCTGACGGGAAAGAATTTTCTTCCTTGAAGACAAAACAGGGTGATGGAAGCCCCCCACTATTCTGATGCTCAGTTCCCTTTTAACTCAATCAATCAATGTGATTCTGTCGGAAAATTCGAATCTGTGAACGTTCTTATTCGGGTTAAATTTTTGTTGTCACGACTTCCATTATATTTATATACATCTACACACTAGACAATCACGTATTCCCCTGTAGTTTGAACAAGTTCCTGTGTGTTTAAAATGTTATCCCTCCTTCCATTTGTCATTCCCAGAGTATAGAATAAGTTGACTAATGTGTGTATTTTGTTGTTCAATAAAACACCTCATATATGAAAATCTAAGTTTAATATGTTTTCAAGTTCTCATTTTTCTTAAAATCGATTCATATGGTCGAAGAAACTTAAAAATAAAGTTGTAAATGGTTATCTATAGTGTATGTATATATATACACTCACTTCCAAAACTTAAGCACGAAGATGTAAAAGGCAAAAAAAATTCAACAAATACTGCTCTGATTGACACAAAACTTGGCAGTAAAGTAGCATATATATTTATACATAAAACAAAATCAATAATTATATACAGAAATGAAAATAATATTAAATTTTTGTAAAATTCAGATAATGTCACACTGGAGACTTAAACAGAATTATGTATAAAGTGAAAATAAACAGCATAAAATGAAAAAAAGGACATTAATAGGGTATGTGATCCCTCCTCATCTGTATGCAAAGTTTACACCTTCGGACCATATACTTTCAATTAGGTGAGATTAACCACCGCAGAAGATATACCACAATCGCCATTCTTCTTGTAGAGGCAGTTTTCAGCTCAATAAGAGTGCTGGATGTGAAACGTGAAGATACAGCACTGCCGAGAGCATTCAAAAGATTTTCAATGGGATTAATGTCGGACGAATATGCTAGCCACGCCATACGCGCAATCGCCCTTCACTCTCCGGATCGGTCATCGACGATGGGGACGTAGTTATCGTCCATTACAAAGCAAAAGAAGGGCCAACTGCTGCAGCGTACAATCTCACAATGTGTTCTAGGACTTCATCTCGATACCGGACAGCTGTCCGCAGAACCCCGTGTAAAGATGAGCAGGTCGGTGCAGTATCTAATGAGGAAATCCCCTGCCCACACCATAATGTGCTTCCGCCTCGGAGATGCGCGATGTTCGGTGATGTTTTGAGGCTGATTGCGTGTTCCTTGTTTATACCGCTATCCTTATACGCGCTTGTCATCTGGCTCCAGAACAAATTTTTGACTCATCAGTAAACGGCAGTGACCCAGTCAGGCTACAGTCCAATTACTTATATTCAGCACCACTTTAATCGTGCCCCTCTTGATTGGATTGGATAGAGGAACACAAACTCGAGGTACCGGGGCATACAGTCTATTCATATGTAGTCTTCGGCGTACAGTAACTGCAGATATAGCCTTACCAATGGACGCTGTAACCATAGATGTCACACGTGTGGAGGTCGCTCTGCGATTCCGCTTGGCTACAGTAGCAATATATCGATCTTCCGCGGGGGTTGTAACCCTTGAGCGACCGCCTAAAGGCCTTCGGACAACTGTCTGTGTGGTTTGGAATTTTTTCCATAAACGCGCGTGAAATTACAGAATGTTGAACGCCGAAGAAAAGAGCAACATCTGTGATCGACTGCCCTGCTACAATGCGCCCCACAGCACGCCAGCGCTCAGAATTTTCCATTCGTTTTCTGGAAATCATAGAAACACGTATGTCTTGAAAACAAATTGTACGAAAGTTCTAAACACCTTCTATCAGCACTTACAATCAGCTTCTGTAACCCTTCATAAAGCTGGCTTCTTATAAGACTGCCCTTTTTTGCATATTTCTTGACATGAAAGCACGATTGGCTGTTACCTAACATATTTGCATACTTCCATCTACCTCTGCAGCGAATTGCATCCTCTTCAATTCTGATTGGCTTCCGGAAAATAGCATTTTCCTCTCCGTGCTTAACTTTTGGAAGTGAGTGTATATATCCAGATGTACAGATAATATGTTAGACCTTTGTATACAATCGGTTATGAACATCCTCTAAAATTTTAACTCCAATGTAAAGAGGCAAATTTATCGAAATCTATACATAACATTAGAAAGACTGAAATTTAGTACATACCTATATTGCCCCAAAACAGTCAAAAGAAATGACTGCATTGTGAAAGAATAATAATGTGTAAAGAAATTAATTTTTAATATTTTTTATATTATTTACAGTCTTATAACAAGTTATTAGTAAATATTAACAAAAAAAAATTTACTTCACTTGGGAAAAAAATGTATTCTAAAAAAGTCTAAGAAATTGTGTCATTATATACGTAATTGTTTTTCTAATTTAAATTAAAAAGCAGTTAAAACGACTTCCTTGGGCAATCTAGTGTTAAGAAATCACGATTAATTTTCAATGTCTTTAAGTTTTTAACTGGCTAAATGTTAAGATGGTGACAATTTGTTACACTTTAATTTGTTTTGTAAGCTTATCATTGTATATACAATGAATTTAGGGCAAAGTGAAACAGTTTATCCATCTTGATATTTCCTGAAACTACACTTTAAGACAAAAAATAAAAATAAATAAAAACGCATAAAAGAAGGAATTTGTAAGAATGTAACAAAAAATCAGCAGACATATGTATGGGTATAGAAACGATATATTAAGAATTTTCACAAAAATTGAATGTGTTATTCTGGTGATGCACCAACGTAAAGCGAAACTAATAACATGTTGGTACACTACATGCTTTTATATAACTTTTCTGGCTTGTGGCATTGATTCGTATAAATAGTGAATGTTCCTTTGAAAAGGATTTCTTTCTTAACTAGCTCCAATTGTTGAAATAGATTGGTGAATACCTTGAATTGTCTGACATGAATGCTCAGCCAGTTGGTTGCTGTACTGATAGTTATAAGCGATCACACACTACACTATTAAAATGTAGACCTAAAATGCTGTAATACACAAAAAAAGGATTATCATTGATATAACATATTGCTATACGTAAAGCTGTTATGAACGACCCACCAATGGGTCCAATTTTGAATGAAATGGTATGTTAGATCCCATATATAGATGTATAATTTCTACAGCAAATGATTGTTGCAGCAGTGGAGGAAATAAACTTAGCTAATTACTCCTGACTCCCCAAGCTGTAACTTTTAAAAATGTGTAGAGCCTTCATTCTTGTAGAAGGCAAAACTTCGAATATTTATTTCATTCAAGTGTTACAAAAATTTATTACTTCTCATTTTTAAATTTATTGCTTAGTTTGAGTTGCATACTTGAGATTCAATTTTTTAAAATGAAGTCATTTTGTAAAAGAAAACAGGTGGTTGTTATGGATGGAAATATAGCAAGTGTTGTACCATTTTGGAATTGTTGTTAAATGGATCCTATTTTGAAATAACTTGCTTAGAATAATATGTAAGATTTTTTTTTTTATTAAAGCCGACACACACACACAAACAACGTTAATTTTAACTAAACCAACAAAGTTTTTGCTCTATTTATGACTGTGATTAATATAGCACGGCTATGAACACGTTAGTGAAACAATCACTAAGGAATTTGCGGTCACAGTACTAAATGATGAGATGCAAGGTATCAACAAGAGTGTTTTTGAAAAGATGTTCTGCATTTAAAAAGATTCTTTATGATTGCTATGCATAGAAAAGAACAAAAGTGTCGAATCATTTTGGAATCTTAAGGTATCCGCCTACGTTCGAAACCGTGATTTTAAAAAGGCGCATAAATGGATAATTTTCATGATATTTAGTGCCATACAAATACATGTATAAAATTGTTTCAAGGACATTTTGACAAAAAAAAAATGATTTAAATACAATATTTCGTAAAAATTAACTTGGAATAACCTTTTTTTTTCAAAATGTTCTCCTTTTGTGAAAAATGCTTCTATTATAATAATATTTTGCCTGTATATAGCTCAGACACTACTGTACAGAGCTCAACTACGATTTTTAAAATTCATTATTTTCAGAGTTAAAACCATTTGAAATAATTATCCGCGTTTTTTTTCTTAAAATGTCTCCCCCCTCTGTTGTCGTAAGACTTGGATAAACCCACACTTCTAAGTTATATATTTCAAAAATTCTAGCTGAACCTCTATACAGAGGTCTGAGCTACATACACAGGCAAAATACTATTATATATTAGAAGCAATTTTCACAAAAGGAGAACATTTTGAAAATGGGTCATTTTATGTTCATTTTTTGTAAAATATTGTACTTAAATAACTTTTTATTATGCTATTCTTAAAACAATTTTATATACATTTTCTAATCTAAGTGACACTAAATATCATAAATATTATTATCCATTTATAGGCTTTGCAAAATAACAGTTCCGAACAATAGTCGAATCTATATAAATAAGGACAACTTTCGAGAAACTTGCCTGGGAGTTGTGTGCAATAGTTCATTTTTACGGAGCATCAAAGTTAAATTACTTCTTTTTCTATACACTATCGACTCACAAACTGCGTTAGTTAACAAAACCAGCAAATATTTTTGCCCGACTTGGTGACTGCGATTAATAATACAGCTATGTGAGTTGACGTTAGTGAAAAAATCATCGTAAAATTTCGAAATTTTAGGTTGCAGTAGCTTATGAGATGGAGTTAATTTTCCATGTTTTCAAAAATGTGCTTATCTTCACTTGACCAAGTTGCTAGGAATTATTTTTTTTTTAATTTTTCCGAGGACAGATATGACCCCAAATTTCATCTCGTGACCATTTATCGTTCGGGACACCCTGTCAAATGAAATAACTCTATACATTTATAACAAATTAATTGCTTTAAAATTTCACACCTTCTAATTAATTTTTTGATTAGCAAGTCAGAACGTAACTCACCTCAATTTATATATTCAATTTTTAAATTAAACCATTTATGCTTTTTTTTATTATTATTTGATACAAATTGTTCTCAGGTGTGTTCATATCACTTAAAAATTATTCAGTATATATATTTAACCTCAAATAAATATATATTTTTTAATGTTTCGTACACTGATAAGATACCACACACTAAAAGAAATACATTCTCCTGAAAAAATATCTACACGTTTACACTCTAAATGCATTCAGTCTTTTTTTAAGGGGGTAAATCTGTTCTTTGTATCAATGAATTGATATGTTCGTTCGTCATTTTGGGCATGATTATAATGTCAAAATTTAGAAAACTATTTCAAAAACGCTCTTTTGCCGCACATTACTTAAAAAGATTAAAGGGAAAAATTGCAATTCTGTATAAAGTTTTATATTGGAGATGTTTTGCGGATAGATTATTTACAAATAATTAAAATCTTACAATAAATTAAATAATTTATTTATCATGCCATGACATAATGTAATTACTAAATGCATAAAAAGCTAAATAAATAAAGCAAAAAAAATTTAGTTTAAATTGGCAGTTTAAAATGTAATATAAATGTTTTCATAAAAAAAAACAGTTATTAAAAAAACAATGCACCTTTAAATTATATATATATATATATATATATGTATCATTTCCAGTTTCATAAGCATAATTTGTCAGTAAATCAGTGGTGGTGAAATCTGAAATACAATATAAATTTAAAATAATACGAAGAATTAATATTTCATCAAGCGTCCATTTATTAAGTTAATTATGTATTAAATGCATATATGTACTGATTGATGTATAAAAGTTTAATTTAATGAGAATGCTGTTAAATCCGTTTCTTTTAGACTCTGTATTGAGATGGGAACAAAAGATTGAAATTATCCAGGATATCATTATTTCCATGTAAATCAATTATTAATATCAACTAATCCAGAAAGAAGCTAAATTGATTATATAAACTATTATTTCAACAAAATCCATAAAAAGCTCCAACACTGAAAACAGAATTTTTTAATATTAAATAATGGAAATCAAGATTATATTTATAGGTATTTTTAAAAAACAATTATACAACTTATTTCTCTAATCACTTATAAATATTTACAATTACTTTATCTTGAAAATGGAAATTATTCAAATTTATCAGAATTAAAGTTACTTCATTAAAAAATTATCTAAATTTGTATTATTGAAACATTTTTGACGAAAATGAAATATTCTTTAGTTTTTATAAATAAATCAACATAATCCATGTATGGAAAAGTATGAATAAAAGGAAGGCAAAAATTAAATAATAACAAACATTTATTACATCTATAGGTAAAGCACAAAGAGATATAAGAATATTTACTCCAAAGTAAGAAAAGTTGAATACAGCTACGATCACTCTATTTCACATTTGTGGAAAATACCAATCTATGCCATCAAAAATGTATGAAAGTACTTCAGAATTTTATATTAACTAACAGCAGGGTGTGGAAAATTTAAGTGGCAGATTTGTGATTATTTTTAAAATGTTTTAGGATATGCAATACATAATGAATTCATTCATTCATTTGAAAGTAATTTGACATATACATACATAAAAAAACTATTAGCATATGAAATTAAGTACTAAATACTGAACCAATACTATAAAAGCATTATTAAGCACAGATTTGAAGTACTTAAAGAAAGTAAAAAACCGATTTTTATTAAAAAAAAAAACATTTATCAAAAATAGAATAACATTAAAACATCTCTAAAGAAATACTTTCTCATAGTTAACATTTTCTCTTAATTTTTTTAAATGATTATATAAAAAAATGCCATAAAGTAAATTAAAAATAGTAAAAATTTACAAATTTTAAAAAGTCAGTTCAATACTTTGCATACAATCAACAAAAATAATCCTACTCATAACTGTTATAAGGTTCAAATTTCAGATATAAAAAATAGTTTTGAGAGATATAAGAGATCATTATCTTAAATATATTTGTTCAATTCAAAAACGAATTTTTTATTAAGATATTCTTTTTTTAAAATACAAAAATATAAAGTGAAACATCCACATGTATTGTTTTCCCTGCGGTGGTACTCTCCTTGTGGGAAAATTAGATTTTCAGGCGAAGTTTGCTTGCCAGCATGACCCACAGGAAAAACAACACACGTGGGTGTTTCACTAGCTTAAATCAATGAAATACATTAACGTACAGTGGTATTAAAATATCATTCATGAGGTATTTTTTTTATAACAACCAATTACACATATACAAAATTGCTTCAGACAAGAAATATTTTCCTTGCTTTGAAAATATGTTACACATCTTTTAATTTTCTGTTGATTTCACAAAAATTTTTTAAAGAAGTAAATTACAACATATCCACACCCTGAATACACATTGTTCCCAAAAACTTTGCAATACATGAACAGACTACAATCACAATAGTACCAAAATGTATCACAGGCCTGCTTACTCATGTATCAATACTCAGTAACATTCATACATAACAAACTCAAAAATACTGGAATTGGTATTATTGAAATACGTGAATGTGAAAATTATAATATAATACAACTCATACTTGCAGTCACTTTAAAAAGAACAGTTATAACCAAATAGCATTAGACTAAAAAAATAAGTACTGCTCTTTGCATTTGAATACTCATGAAACATATATACATATTAAAATCTAACATGTCGTCACATTTGAAAGATCATTTTTTCAGATAATTCCTTCTGATTTTTTCATTAATTTAAGAATTTACAGTACAATAATATAGGAAGATTTTGTATTAAGTTTTTCTTAAATTTTAATAGAATTAATTAAGAAGTATATGCACAAATTTTTAATGGCCTTAACTGATTAAGTAATAATAAAATTTTAATAGAAAAAAAAACTGCTCTGTCAATCTTGAGCCAGCCTTGTCTTATTTTTTTAAACTACATATAATGCATTAATTGCATAAAACACTTGAAACATTAAAATATCATTGGAAAATATTATCTATAGTGGAATCGTATAGCTGGACAGAAACACATAAAGACAATACATTGCACTGTATATATACAAACACGTAAGTGTCATTAAAACAAATCTAGCTCTAAGAGGAAAACGAATACGAAGGGAAGAAAATACCAGTGTTAGGCTTTACAGTACCTTACTACAAGGCTACTATTAGGAAATAAATTCAAAAATCACATTCACAAGTGTCTAATTTTAATCATTTCTAATCTAATGAAAGTTAGAAATCAACTGAAGATTGTGAATTTTTCATTAATTATCCATACAAATTTTTCAAATAGAAGTCTTACAACTTACAAAAAGAAAACATTTATCTCCAAAAGTTTTAATTTATAATTGATAACAAATTTCTATAATAAAACCTAATAATTAATATGTGGCAGGTAGCTTTGTAAAAAAGCACAGGATTATTTGTAAATATGTAAAATTTTTTAAAAATTACAGGGCAGGTTTTAAGCATAAATAGACACTGATGCTCAAATGCTAGCAATAGATGCATAAAAAACTTTAAGCAAATCACATGGGATACAGAAAGAGAGTTTGATTAAAACAGCAGAGAAAGAAATCAGTGAATGCTTATGTAGTTCTAACGCAATTCTATTTTGCTGTTCTTAAACCATAAAATATAATTCTGCATAATGTTTAGAATATATATGGTTTAAAGTAATACATTAAAATACATGTTTTCATGAGCTTTGAATGAAATTAATATCTAATTATTTATTTAAAAGCACCAATTTCTTTCTGTGCCCAAGATATAATTTTAGACAAAAAAAATTAACATTTGGGAAGTCAATTTATTATCACCTATTTTTATTTTTACGGTTTTAGTTTAATGAAACAAAATTTTGAATTGCCAATTTTAATCCTTAAATGAAACATTTTTTAAACAAACAACTGTTTAAGTCATAAAACATTGAACAAGTGCTAACATACTGTGATTAATAAAATTACATCAAAAAATTTACGATGAACAAAGACAATAACCATTCTATAATTCTACAAGAAGTTTTATGACAGGGATGCTATGATTAAACATTTTGATAATTTATAATGTAATAAATTTAAAAGTTCGGAATAAGAGAAAATAATTAGCATATACACATCCAGTGAGAAATAGAGAACAGCAAAAGCTGTGAATGCAAACATCATCAAAGTCACTGGAAATAGTCAAAAGGCATTACACATACAGAAATAGGAAAAAAAAAATGAAGTATGATAGTCTAGCACTAAGCAGCAAAACTAGATTTGGCAAATATATTCCATATGACCAAAAAGAAGAATCAAAGTTTAAGACATGTATGCCCAAAAATAAGTGATTTAACAGATACAAATAGATTGCAATTTGATTACATATTTTTAATCAGAAGCATTGATCAGCCAGCAATAACATAAAACTTACTAGATGAAATAGAAACTCCTTTGCAGCATAGCCAGATAACAAAAACAATATTAAGTGCATAATTTACTTCCAAATTATAATTAAACTAGAAGTTTATTATTTAGAAGCTGCTTATATTTCATAAAATTTAATTTGTATATATAATTTACAGAACTAAGCTTAGCTCAAAAAATTCTATAATATATATAATTTACAGTACTAAGCTTAGCTCAAAAAATTCAATATTGAGATAAACCTTAAAATGTCATTTTTAAAATTAATATACGTCAACTGATCAATTTTAGTACAAAAATTAAAAATATTAGTGAAAATTCGGTAGAGAGATTTCTTCCCTTTATAAAATACCAAATACTTTCATCTAAAATTATTCAAGTCCAAAGTTTTTGCAGTTTTATTTATCTGATTTGGGGCAGAATTTAAAAATTATTTAGGTTTGATTTATCAAAGTATTGATCATTACTAATTTTAGCATTTATTCATCCTATCATCTGACTATGCCACCTATGAAAGCAAAATGATACATATGTATTAAAAAGAAAATGAACTTTAGATATTAGGTGTATCACCAGCATTTTGCTTTCTGAGCACCAATTAATCTAAATTTACTTTGGATGTTTTAGAAGCTCAGCATAACTGCTAACTGTGCTTTGGTTGCTGTCTACAAAAGGGCCTAAACTCTCCTGCGAAGAATTCGGCTCAAAAGGAGATGGTTCTGCTTCTGGTGGTGATGAGGGACTTAATTGCTCATTTGGTACATCCACAGATAAATGTGCCACTTCCCGTAAAGCATTGGCAGCATGATTGGCAATGTCGTGACGACGATTATACTCAATAATAGTAGCAGGGGTGGCATGCCCAGAATCAATAGGGCTTGAATCCGGTGGGATATCTAGAACGACATGCCGCAAATCATCACGCTGCTCCATATGAATGGGTGTGCCAGCACGAGTTGGAATAAGAGGTTCACCCACATCTCGTCTTCCATCCAGACATTGGTCATGTAGACTGTCTGCAATGGAACTCGTGATTGATCTACGATTGGGTGTTTTAAGAGTGAAACCAGAAAAGATACTGCCTTCTTTCTTAGGTGTACCGGGCACATTTTCTGTGCTGGATCCAATGATCATATTAAGAAGTTTGGATCCAGGAAAATTCTCCAAAAATCGCAAGCCTGATTGAGAGGTATTATCACAGTCTCCATTTAAGTTTATTTTGCTGCCGGCAATTGATCGGAAAGCTGGAGACAATTCATTAGTTGGACTTTGTGGTGGACTGTTGTAATTGTTGTCATCATTGTCTTCTTCTAGTATGGTTTCCATGGGCAAAAATTCACACTCTTCTGGGTCAATACTAAAAGAAAAACAATAAATATAAGCATTATGAAAATTTTATTTTAAATAAAAGTCAGCCACATATTTTCTTGTTGCAAATGATTTTAATATGTTGATTAATATTTGGCTATAGCCATTAAGAAATACATTTAAATTAGTATTTAGTTTTGGTAATTTTTTCATATTCATTGTCCAAAAAGACACATGAATTGATATTGATACATTCAATGCTTGAATACAACACTATTTGCTTACATTAAGTATAGATATATTTCATGATAATAACTTTTCCTTTATAATTTCTATATTTCTATTTTAGTGAGGTAAGTTTAGAACCTATTATTTCCAAGTGGTTTTCATTGATTTCTGAATATTATGTAAAAGTAATTATAAAGGTACAAGTTGAAAGAAGTTAAAAATCACTAAAAGGCAGCACAAGGTTTTTAACTTTTTGGCGACTTCTTAAAAATTTCAGATAAACCTTTTTTAAAGAAAAATTTTTTTTACAACATTTTTATTTTTGTTAATCAAGGAACAAGTTCTGAACAATAACAGCTGTGAAAAGAGAGAATATATATGATGTAACATGTTATGATAAAGAGAGAAAAAAATTAAGTTTCCTTTTCATTTTAATAAAGTAAGTCCCATATGCTGCTCAGTTAATTGGAACAAAATACATCTTAATTTAAATTTTACAATATTAATTTTAATAAATGATTAAAAACAATAAAAATAAATATTCCTAAACATTTAAATTTAAGAATGTTAGATGTTCTGAGAGAGAATATTAAGAAAGAAAACAGTATAAACCAGTGCGATAAAATTCCAAGATGGAACTTACTCTAAATTGACAGCAGATCCAAGATGTGGCTGTGTTCTCATCATAAATGATGACTTAGTATAAGGAAGCTGTGGCTCAATCTCATCCCAATACATATCTTTCACCAAGCGTGGATGTTTATGATGCATTTCATCCACAATCATAAAAGAAACCTACAAAAGAACATTTGATTAATGTTTTGTAATTACATTTTTTTTCTCACTAAGATACATGAGGTTTTGATAGTAATATCCAAAAAAAGATCGACTTTCATAAATACTTTACAAAAATTATTGTTACAAGATAATATTTAAGCAGAGATTTCAAACTGTTATTGACTAGATCTCTCAAATCAAACTAATGACAACTAATCTAGGAATCTCAATGTCCCAGAATCTCTAAGACATAAGTAATAACTTTTACATCTCACACAAACCAAGTAAAAATTTATTTTTTCCCCTCCACAAATAATGATTAACCCGCGATCACTCGCGCGGGGTGTTCTGAACACCCCAGCAACAATAAAATCCTCCCAGATTTTTAAAAAGAATGTGCAGAACCACGATTTTTTCTCTAGCTGCACATTTTAGTTCATTGAACCTTCAGGCGTGATGCAATCCCTCTTTAAGGAACGATTGGAATGTAATGACCTTCAAAAGTTTATCTGGAGGGCTGAGAACTCCCGCGAGAAGTTGAGCATTTGTACAGTCTGCTCTGAAAGTTTGGAAAATGATTAAAATAATATTTTTCTATATACTTTCTACAATCATTATCTCATTAATTATAAAGTATATTTATTACTGGCATATACATTTTATACTGGTTTATGAAAAAATATAAAATTATGTGTTTTAAAATGAAAATTTTGTATGTTTAGTTTAAATTAATGTTAGTCTCATTTGTGTGCAATAAATTTAATAATTTTATTTGTATAATACAAAAAACATCTTGTACTTTATAAATATGTATCATAATGACTTAATTTTTATTTTCATAATTAAATACACGTGTTAAAAGTTTGGGGTGCTCTCTACACCCCGCGAGTAACGAAGGTAGCAAAAACAGGCGCGAGTGACCGCGGGTTAAGGATTTTAGAAATTTTATATTTGTTAACATAATTTAATTATTAACATGTTTAATTTGTTAATAATTGATATTTTATTTATAAATTTTGACATAAAAAAGAAATATACTTGATTATATATGACTGGTATATATGATTGAAATATATGATTGGCTAAAATCCATTTAAAATTAAAAACAAAAAAATAATGCTGGACAAGTTTTTTTTTAAATGTTTTATTTTTTGTTGAAGAAATTTCAAATGTCGAAGTACAGTATGCAAAGGCCTGGATATATATGAAACATTTTCATTGAAATTTAAACCTGTTTTTTAAAATATTTATTAATGTATATTTTCATGTATTAAAGATATCACACATATTATAAAATGTTTCACACATTCCATGAATAATTATTCCAGATTTCATTCAATACAAGCATATTTCCAAAATATTTAAGAGCTATTAACAAATATCAATGATTGACTTAATTTTATATAAAAGATTTGTGCATAAAAGAAGGGGGATCATTTTTATAAACACAATTATATCAATCTAGTTTTTGTACAATCATGTGTATAAAACATATTCAACGACTTTTAACACCATGCTATGCAGAACTAAATTCCAAAACTAACTCTTAATTAATTTACATGTATTAATAGAAAAAATAAAACATGTTTGTTTCAAAATAAATAATTATTAAAAATAAATAAGAATGTCATTATTTTGAATTGAAAAATCTCCTGGTGAAATTATTTATCTTTGAAAAACAAAAAAGAATTTATTAAATTGATTATAGAATTATTTAATTAAATTACTTACTTGCAAATTTCTGTCTAAACACCAATTTAACTCAAAATCATCATCATCTTCCCCAAAAGGATTAATAAGCTGCTCTGCAACCTAAATAATAACAAAAATAAAAATTATATATAATTGGAAAATCTTGAATTCATCTAACTTAATGAACTGTGAAAATAGTTTAAATAGGTTATTTTAAATATTTATCAATAAACAATGATAAAAATTCTATGAAAATGATTGTATTGAATCAAGTTTTCCAACTAGTTCATTCAGATTATATTAATTAAACCAGAAATTTCATATGTAGGAACACAATTAACAGCAACAGTAGTTCAATATTTTCTCTTTATGTACATATTTCTAAGCTTAATGAGAGTAAAAGACAAAGAATTGAAGCAATTATTGAGGGAGTTAAACCCTTATTTTACGGATGAACTAGTACATTATTGAAAGTATGAATCAGTGTGATGCAATTATTTTATAAATTTCACTAAGTTTAGTTTGAAGCCAAAAATATAATTAAAAACTAAATGATTTAGAATTTAAAACCATTTCAGTAAAAAATTTACAAAATTAATTTTATATAAAAAAACTTTTTGATGTCCTTTATATAAAACTATATTAATTCCTATAAAGTAACTGTTCCATGATACATATTTTTGTGTTTATTATAGATTTAAAATAACGGAAAACACCATTTGGTCTTGAAATATGCCGACATAAAACATTTTATAAATTCTAATATATACACAGAAAAAATATTACTTGTATATTTATTTATAATGAAAATAATTCCATTTGATGCATATAAAACAATGTTGACATATATATAAAGCAGATGCAGAGTATATTATAATACAACTAAACAAACCATTAAAAACTTTTATACAATCATGTAGTTCATTTATAATTCAAATCATTTTTACCTTAAGCCACCCCATATAAAAGAAAAACTGCAATATTGTGAATATTGGAATATATAAATCCACTTCATGACCAGGATAGCCTTTTTCAGGATCCAAGTATTGCCTCCCCATAACTGTTGCCAAGAAATATGTGTAGATAGCTAGAGTAACCACCTGCAATTAGAAGACACATTTACATTTAAGAAACCAAAAAATTTATTAGAAAAATATAAGACATAATGTAATTGAGTATTACTTATTCATAATAACCAGATTGAAATAGAATAAAATTTTAATCAATTTTAAAAAGTTGGTTTATCATTTTTTCATAATCAAAGAAATATTCTAAATTTATAATTGTATATACATATATATAGCACATAATAAAAAATCATTCTGTTATGTCATTTAAAAACAATGATATGGTTATCACACAAAAAAAAGAATATTGTTATATAAAACTTCAAATTATTTTGGGCAAAACATTTTAGTAATTAATAATTTAAATAGTTATCAGAAATGTATTCATATTTCACAGCAAAAATTTGTGCATAAAAGTTACATATTGTATACATTTTATTTATATTACAATGCAAAATTTTCAGAGGACACTGTAAAAACAGTAAATCTCAAAGGTGGCATACACAAAGAGGAAGGGAACAACCTCGCATAGACAAGCAGATTTTTAATTTTTACTATTAACTTCAGCGCTATATATCTACATGTTTTTTACTGTAATTCCCTATATAAGAGAGATCTGTGCACACCACTTAATGTCCTAAATTTATTAATAAAGTTAGAAAGAAATAACAGATTTATAAGGCTTTCAAATTTTTATTCATATCTTCCAATACCCTTCCTTTCTATTCCCCATCAAAAAATACTATTGTAATATTTAAAAAAAAGAAAAAAAATAGTTACCTGAGTATACACCAATGGGATGCTAACCCAGTCATAACTAAATAACATTCCACAATTTCCCCGAAAAATGTGCATTTCCTAATAAAAGCAAAAAAAAAAAAGTGATTAAACTTTGGCAGAAGTTGCTCCAGAACAATATATATATATATATAACTATTATCATTTTTAAAAATAAAATAAAATCTATAATTATATCAATTTTAACTTTCACTTAATGAGTTAAATAATTATGTTAAATACATTATGAATTCTTAATGTGTTAAATACATTATGATTTCTTAATGTATTAAATACATTATGAAATGGTTTTAAATATTTTTCATACAGAAAATAGTTGTAATTATCACTTCAACACTAATCAAACAAGAATACCTTTTATTAATTCTGAATTTCACAAAAAATAAAACTTTTAGAGTTTTCTAACACTTTAATTAAAAATGATATTACGAAAAATACACATAATATTAGCGAATTCTATATTTTCTAAAAATAGTAACTGTTATCAATAATGAAAAATTGTCAAAAAACACAAAAAATATAAGTATATTATTAAAATGACCAATTACAAATACAAAACAATAAAAGTTCAAACATAATACAAATGTGCTGCATTATAGAAGTGATGCACAGCACATTTCTCTTCTCTTTTAAGAAACTAAGGCAATCTACCTTAAGATAAAAAATATTTAAAAAATCAATTGCCCACTAACAAGGAAATTTAAAACAACTCACATCCAACAGAGCTTGTAGAAGCACATCATCTTTAATGCGACCTTCTTTCCTAGCCCTTGCAGCAAAGCTGAAAACCATTGAGCAGGAACCCACCATTTCCCATGTGTAACTTGAATTTCATCATACACCCTTCTCTCTTCTTTAGTCATAAGACCTACAGGAACAAGAATAAAAGATTATACTAGACAGCAAAAACTGTACCTCAGAACTATTTTTAATGAAGTGATGAATCTATTACAGGTTTCACATTGGAATTTAGACGATTTTCTTTGGCCAGAAAAACATGAAATGCATAAAAAGGATTTTACTAAAAAATTAAATGAAATTTTAGGCAACATTAATTTAGCTAAAAAAATTAGATGCTAAGATAAATTTATATTAGCATAATGTATTTTATGATAAGCTCAAATTTATATCTACATGAATATTTTAATCTAATATTTTTGAAGAGATAATTAGTTTCAAATAAAATTTTCTAATATAAGTTTTGTTTTCCTTAAATATTTTACAACAGATAAAAATATTTCATCATATCCAGAAAAACTTTATAAAATATAAATGTAGATAAAAATATTTTAAATTTAAAACTATACATGTCTTTCTGTGTGCATATAGTACAATGAAAAATGTTTTTTAAATAATTAAAAATTAATAATAATTAATAATTAAGATAAATAATTAAAATAAATAATTAATAATTAAAAACTTATGTTAATCTCAAAAATTTTTACCAACAAAGTATTTTAAAAGGTTAAAAGTTACCAAAAAATGGTGTGCAACAGAGTGTCCTATGAATTACTTTGTACAAGCCACAAATAAAGTAATTCTTATATGTATATTTCTTGAACAAATTCTGATTGAAAAGTAATGTATTTCCTTATCACCAAAAGATGAACTCAAATTTCAGAATCAATATTAAAATGAATTATTTTAATTTTGAAACACGCATTTGAAATCTATGATTTAGTTATGCACACATATACAATTTTTTACTTTTTAGAATTTATGGATTGATTTTTTCCACATTTTTCTATCTTTTACAAAAATGGGATAATAATCTTTGTTGCTCCATATCCCACAAAACCTGTAACTGTAACTATCCTATAAGTTTAGACTCACCAGATTCCTCAACATGATCCAGGTGGGAAATCTTTTTTTAACTGAAGTGCTCACTGATTGGAATGTTAAAACACTTAAAAGATTCAAGTAGCGAGCTAATGTTCTTCTTATGATTTTCCCTCTTTCATCTGAACCATGAACATAGGCTGCAATTAACATGGATACCCTGAGAAAAAATAAATTACTTTATATTACATACCACACAACAATTTTCAGTGATTTTATATATATATATATTTTAAGGGAAAAAATATAAAACATAAAAATTAAAGAAATCTCAACAAAGAAGAAAGTTTTTGTTAAAACATTTCTTATATTTCATATTAATAATTTGAGCCCTAAAGTATTTCAGATATAATCCTTTTTATTATGTTTCTAACATATTTTCCTGCTATAAATGTATTTACAAAGCTATTACACATGTATGAAAATAAATTATTAAAAAAGTCAAAAAAATAACTAAAATTTTTTTCAAAAAAAGTACCACACACACACACAATGTTTTTATATGCACAAATAGTTATGGAAAACCAATCAAAGCTAAAGTACATAAAAATATTTTAATTGTATTATTAATGCCAAACATGTGTGATTATTTCATTTTGAAGCCATAAAATATTAATTTCTACAAGTAACAAGAATGAAATACACACAACATATATATATACTTTGAATAATGATGATTAATTGATGAAGTAACTATAAATTACAATGTTGAAAGTATATATATACTTTAACATTGTAATTTATAGCTTCATCAATTTTGTTTTATCTCATTTAAAAAATGGAATGTAAACACTGACAAAATGTAATGCAGTTTCTAAAAAATTTTAATTATAACAAAAATGAAATAAATTCATCTAGTATCTATATTATTAATACAAATCTAAATAATAATTACATCATCAAATTAAACAAGAATCATTTAAAAAAACAATGCCTTTTCAAAGATGCATTTTTAATAAAAAATGTATTACATTTCCAACAAACCAAAATGGGTTTGTTTCATGTTTACGCTGTATTGTGTGTGTGGAGGGGTACTTCAGATTTTTGTTTGTTTCCCTCGATATTTTCATTACAATTCCATACTTTTGTTTTTTGAAATAATAGAAATAATGAAATTCTAAGTACTTGCAAAATTTTGTGTTTAAAATTTGTATCAGATTTGCATTTTAAGCTTTTATAGATGGAAATTCACCAAAACATAAAAACTTAATTCGGTTACCTCAGTAAAATGTTCATACACATACAAATGATTATGAAAGTATAACAGGAATAATAAAAAATTAATTGATTAATTTCACAAAATGAAATCCTTTTATTAATATATAAAACATGCATCAGAAACTAAAAGAAATACATAACAATTAGCATAATAACTAATAATGTATAGAAAAACTTAATATTCAAATAAAGGATAAAGAAATATATAAGTTACATACTTATCAGGCCATGGGATGGCCAAGTATTGTTGCCACCACCTCCCTACCACGATGGACACATAAAAACCCAGAACGAAAGAAAGTGGGATGAGATTAGTGAAAGCTTCACAGTATATGGTCAATTTTTCAAAGACCCTGAAAAAAATAATGTACAGCCTTAAAAAAATGATGCTATTACAGCATAGAACAGATACAAATAGCAAATAAATTGAAAATATAAATATGCAACAAAAAAAAATATTCAATATTTTATAGCATTTTTAATATAATTGATTCATACATCACTAATCACTTAAGTTATACAGTTTCTAAAAATTTTAACCAGTGTGAAAATCCTAAATTATCTATATTTTAGTTATCATATAATTAAATTACAAGTTCAATAAAAGCTTATCATTAAGAACAAATATGATTCATTTGATACAGCATAAGAATATTTTTTTAATCAAATCCTTAATCTCTTAACAATAAATTCACATACTACATAATTTATAAACTATTTAAAAGGTTTGTACAAAATATCATGAGAATGAAGTAAATGTAGTTAATGTGTTTACTATTCTATTTCAAAATAAATTTCATAATATAACAAATATATTTGAAATATGACTAGTTTCACTAATCCCCCTATAAATTATGCTCATTATTAGCTAGTACATAAAAATTTTAATAAATTTTCTTAGAACATTATTTTACTGATGCATAAAAATAAAATATTCGAATAGTAAAATTAATGTTTACAACTTTCACTCTTTTTATACTATACAAATACTTTAAAAAAATGTTAATAGTTCAATTAAAAAAACCAAAATCATACAATTAAACTCTGAATATCCAATCTATTTTTTATCATAAATATAATTTTCACTGAAATATTTAGAAAACTTTTTAATAAATTTCAAATTTAAAAAGTTATCTTAACATGTACATGAATTGTGCCATTGTAAAAATCTACACTTCAAAAATAATTGAAAGTTATACATACGTTCTTTGGTTCTCTGTAAAAATATATCTGTAGAGAGCACTTAGACTGTAATACAGTCCACAGAAAATGATCATTTCTCGATACAGCAACTTGTATATGCTCCCTCGCCATCTCAACAGGAGTTTAGCAAACCCACACAGTCGGGCCTTGCTGACATTTAATGAATATGTAACAGTCATTTTTTATATGATTAAACAATTATCGCCCTGTTCAATAGAAAAACAGAAAAACCAATAAATAATCAAATTTCCTTGAAACCTATCACTGGAATTTTCAACACAGAATGTTGTTAAAGTAAAACAGTTTGCAAAGAGACAGGACTGAAGCTGACACCAGTCTTTATGAATGCAAAGGAACAATAATGTTCCCCAGTTCAACTTTTAAGTGTCGAGCTGATTCATGAGGTAGATAGCAATTGTATTGAGCCATTTTAAGGGAGCAGGCAACATAATGTTCCCATTGAAGGTTAAGATAGAACAAGAATTATCAACTTCTTCCATTGTTGGGCTGTGCTTTATCCACTTTTATATGAATTCCTTACAGTCAGATGGAACTGTTTATTCTGAAACAATAAAAAAAAAGATATTTTGAGAAATTTGCTTTAATTAATGTGGTACTTAAGGAAAAATATGTTTATTTTTGTAAAAAGTTTGAAAATATTGTTTACTTAATTAGAAATATAAATTTAAATTCATTATACAAGTACTGCCATTTAGAGAATTTTCAGTTTTGTTTTGGCACATTTTTCAAGTGTTAAGCATAAACAGTAAGTTTAGCTTCTCTTCTAATAATAATTTTTTTTCATTGCACTGCTCTCCATCACCTGTCATAACATGGTGTACATAAGGGTATTGGGGAGGTTCACCTCCCCCTCAGAGACCAAGAATTTTTAAATTTTTACCATTAATATTAACTCTAGGTGCTTTTGCCAATGTGTTTTTTAGAATGTCCCTTCCCTCCTCCTACAAAAGAGGTCTGTGTGGCCACATTTTCATTAAAATTGAGTTGAGTTGGCCTGCACAGGAAAAATGTTCCTTGGTATACTAAAAGCCATTTTTAATTTCCTGTCTACTTTTTAGGCATGATAATTATTTTTTACAAGTAATATTTATTAAAAATTGCTTTTTTATACTTACATATTTTTCAGTATATGATTTAACATACACCTAATATAACTACCTTCAGTAGTATATTTTTATTTAATTATTTGAAAGAGAGCTTTTCAGTGTGATACAACACAAATTAATGAATATTATCCACAAAAATCTGGTGTGAAAGTAAGAAAGCTTGATAAAATATTTTGAGGATAAAAGATGTTCAGCATCAAGTTAAAAGTGTGAGGAAGGAATAATCTAATACATCAATTTAAATACAAAAATTAGTGGTACATCTAAAGCAAAAAAAAATCTAATTTTCTTTATAGATAAAAATATGTAATAATTAACTAAAGCATCCTTTTCTATATTTCATTTTAGTGCATTTTGCTTTGGCAATAATAGGAATTTTTAATTTAATTTGTTAACATATAAATTAGCAAATAAAAAGCAATTAACAAGAATTAAAAAATTAGAAATAAATGTAATCAGTATTACATTTTAATTTTGAATTATGATTTAAATGACAATTTTACTGTCAGATGCTCCCTTTTGTACTCAAAACAATTTCAAATTAGACAATTAAAAATAAAAAGTATAAATCTGCAAATCCACAAATTATATTACAAATAATAAAATTTTTGTTTTAAAAGGTAGAAAAGATAAAATACCTTTTTGTGTATATCAAAGTTACCAAAGTCTTTTCAAATTCTGTAGCTATTACACAAATTCATAAAATATTTTACATTTGACTTTTTACCCATATCATAATAAATAATACTATAAGCAATAATTTCAAACTTTTTAAATTTTTTGCATGGCATTGTAACATACACAAAATGCCAGTAAGTCAATTAACACACAAAATTCATAGCAACATTTAAACAAACATTCAATAAAGGTTTTTACATAACTCAAACATGGAAGACAGGAGAAACAGTTAAAATATTAAAATAATAATAGCCTTTGTTATTCCTCTCTTACCTTACATAACACAATAAATTAAAAAGCATGCATAAAAATGGGGGGAAAACGTATTTGATGCTATACTCCACTTAACGATTTTTAAAAGTTAATAATTACTAAATCAAAAAATGATGCTCCATGCTTATAAAACAAATACGAAATAACTTTGATTATGAGTAATAAAATGACTTCTATAAACATTTAAAGTGAATTTCTTCGAATTAGCCGTCGAATCAGCATCAGTCACATTTTTATAGGATAAAGTATATTATTTCTTATGAAAAAGGTATAAAAAATAGCTCATACCCCCTACATTATATAAATTAACTAATTTTACGTAGATTAATAAAAAGAAACTAGAGCCATTATTTCAAGAATAAAAAGTATAAAATACGTAACGTTTGTAAACAAAATATTATCTAACAGAACGTAATTTATTAAATACTTACTAAAACAGTGAAAAGCTTTTGGAATTTCTTGGAATTAAATTACAACTGTGACCTGAACGTGCTATTCAGCAATGTCAAACGCCGTAATTAAATTCTTAAATTTAGAAGTAATACCAACGCGCTATACCCATGAACAAATATTCTCGGATGAAAAAACCGCATCAAGATGAAGATGACGCAATTTCGCTCAAGCACTCTTCCATCCCATAAGAACAAAAATATCTCCGATTGCGATACTCTAGCGTTTCAATCGTTTCACAGTTCCCTGTTCGAGCACTAGATGGCAGCTGCAACATGCGAGTGATTTTTTTGGGGGGGATATCTGTGAAATCTCCGTTTTTGTGATTCTTTCAGAATGCAATTTTGTTTTTCTTTTCATTCATTGAAAACTTTGTGTTGATAATAAGAGGAGCTTTGGAATTTCTTTGTTTGAAAATAAATAAAATTGAAAAAATTGATTTTAGTGTAAGTAAAAATTTTGCAATCAGTTAATTAGCAAAATTTCTATAGGTAGTAAATTTTCATGGAATATTTATTAACTACCACGTATTTTAACATATTTTTCGGGAACTTATTTAAAAGTAGCCAAGAGCACAAAACATGAATTTCTTTGTTTAATAAATATCAATACAATACATCAATGTTCTTCTGCATAAATTCAAAAAAATTAATAATGAAATTTTAACTTTTTATTACATGCTACAAAACAACATGCACTTCAACATAGTAATATCAACTCTTGTATCCTTCTCAGTAATATCAACAATGACCTTTAGTTCCAAAGTTTTACGAATTATTATAAACTAATTTTTCAATAATAAAATAATATTGTCCCATTTATGCTCATTTTCAATTATTATTTAATTTTGATTCTTGTTTAATATACCAATTTTAATAAATAAGAAGACTTAAAATAATTACAATGTGTTTTCACATCTGGTGCATAAGTATTTTAAAATGGCTGACGTAAAAAGAGAAACCATTTCGAATAAAACTTTATTTCTCTACTGAAGTACCAATCGCTACAGAAAAATTCATTCGTAATAAATTGCAAATGTGTTAATAAATAGTAGCAGAAAATATAAATTTAGTTATATGTATTTTAATAAATTTGTAGTTGTTTGAAATATAATTAAGTTATATACGTATATTTTAATACATAATTCCATATTTTATTTATGAGGATTTTTTCTCTATATGGTTTCGTACCTCATGTCATTCAATGACACATGATCAGGTATTAATCTTCCTCATCCTTTAAACAATTATTATTAATTATAATTTTTAATATAATAGAAAATGTTGTTGCAAATAATTCGTTTTCTACAAGATTACTACTAAACCTTACTAAAGGCTTCATTAATAACTTATAGTTTACGTATATTTTAATAAATAATTCCATATTTTATTTATGAGGGCTTTTTCTCTATACGGTTTCGTACCTCATGTAATTCAATGACACATGATCAGCGTATTAATCTTTCTCATCCTTTAAACTATTATAAATAATTATTATTTTTAAATAATAGAAAATGTTGTTCAAATCATTCGTTTTCTACAAGATTACTACTAAAACCTAATAAAGGCTTCATTAAGAACTTAGTTATATATACAAGAGATTATGCATCTCGTTTATAATCAAATTACTACCCTATCGTATGTTTTTAAAAATGACAAGCTTATAATTTTAAATGTTACTTTTTTATGTATGAAGATGAATATCTTATACGTATATAATATAAAAAAGCGATTTCTCTTTCATTTTATAATAACCTAATTTACATTTTTATTTCTACTGATAGCACGTAGATAACGAATCTCAAAGATATATAGTAAAGAAAATAATCCTATTTTAAGAGAAATAAACTGTAAAAAGGATCGCGCAGATAAAATTCCTGGGTTAAAATCATTTTTTAAAAAGCATCTAAAAGTATAGGATCCGAAAAAATTGACTTCCATGAATATCTGCGAATCCTTGAATAAAAATAATTTTTCTAATTATTCACTCCTCTCACAGGGGAAAAAAACATAACTTTATATTCAATTTCTCTCTAGTTAGCACCAATATTCCACAAGTAAAATTTTTATAAAAAGTATTCATGAAAGAAATATGAAGTAATTTTATTCTATCAAAATATATGTTATTTCATTAAATTGTATACTTTGATACATGATTATTTTCAACTTATTTTTTTATTTAACTTTCAAAAGATTATATAGAACTGCGATCTTTTTTATCCTAAAATCATGCGCCATTTTTTAATGAAGCTCCTTGTATACATGGCTTTTTTTTTTAAATATTACATTATTTTTTTAATTCTTTCAAATATCTCTCACTGTTATTATATAAAATTATGAAATTTTCTTTTATCTGTTAAAAAAAGCACGAATTGACAATTTTTAAAACACGTTTTTTTATCACAGTCTATGTTTTACGCATAACTATGGAACACTTTTCGACATTTCACGGAAATGCCACCTGTTCATTCGCAATTCTATATTGCAAAACTAATGCAAACTTTTTCGTATATAATTTTTTTGTTAATGATAGTCAATAAATTTTAATATATACTATTAATAAAACTAACCGGTATCAAGAAACTTTAAATTATGTTACAGAAATTTTATTTAAAGTACTTCAAAAAAAAAATTTCACATCTGTAATTTTTCCCCTCAGTACAAAAAATAACTTTAAAAATTATTTAAAAATGCCATATTAAAATAATAATAATACGACTTTACAAATTTTAAAGCACACATTATATTCGAATTTTTCGAGTTAAACATGTAATATATAGTACGATTTCACGACAAACGGAATAATACATTTGATCAATCATTTGTTTTAACAAAATATCACTGTTCGATTTTTTGACATTATATGTTAATGCTTCAATTTAAGGACCACTTGAATTTAATCAATTGATATTTAGTATTTCTCATATGAGCATATCAGAAATAAATGAAAACATAACGTAATATTCGAAATTACGAAATTGATAAAAATTAAGTTTATGAAAATGGAATAAAAAATTGTATCAGTATCTGTAGACATTTATTTGTCTCTTCAAAATATATTAGTTTTCGTAGATCAGTTTTATTTCTATATTTCAGAACTTTAACTTAATTACGCATGACTCTGAATATCACGTACAAACTGAATCAAAGATCAGTCAATTCATGAAGACAACTATTGCTCTTCCAAGAATACCGTAAAAAATGGCTGAAACTAATTGACAGCTTGAATAAATCGGAAAAAACTACATTAAAGGTGGAAAGTACATTAGAAATAGTTTATAAAGCTGAAACTTACGTGCGCAATCCGAAGATGTCGAACCGTATCAATACGACGATTTGAATATTTGAAGTACAACAGAAAACACCGCCTGTTCAACTGAGGTGCGATCAAAAGAATGAATAGCAAGGGAGATCGGGAACCGTGGAGAGAAAATCGTCTGAAACGGCAGGCTAGCCACGCATGCGCAATGAAAATATCTGCAGTAGGCAGCTAGCTTGTCGCCAGGCCGTGTCTGGTATTCTAGACTTGGTTTTTACGTTGTCGTTCAGCTTTACAAATAAAAGATACATAACACTGGGTAAAATGCCAAAAAAGATCGTGCAACAGGGGAAGTTAATTGCGCAATTGAAAAGGAAATTATTTAAATTTCTGGAAAAATATATCTAGATATATAAAAAAAAACAGTCAGCTGAATGGCAGATGTTTCTGAAAAAACGAACATCGAATAAATTCAAAACCCGATTCCGGCGTGCTATTCTTAATTCGCAGATTAACACAAAGCTGTTTATTATTATTTGTATTACGTTGAAAATTTTGGATTCTTAAGAATCAAATTTCCGAATATTTTTTTTTTGCCCTTGGTATTAATTTGAATGTCACACAAATGCTACCAGATTATTTGAGTATATCGTTTGGCTTTACGAAAGATTTTAATGTTAATTTTCCTATTAGAAAGAGACTAAGTAAAAATATGCGCGTATTAAGTTTAAGAAAAATTTATTCATTTAACCGCAAAATGTTTTTTTTTAAATATTAAAAATAGTAAAATTCAAAAAAAATAAAAATAAAAACGGATTGCACATGGGGTAAAAAAAATTTACATAGTAGGGAAAAATAGAATACATAAAAATAATATAGTAGAAATAAAATAATCTACTAATTTGAAGTTACTATCAAAAATAGGCTAAAATTATAAATTAATTTTTTTTCTCCTATAAGCACTAAATTAATCTGAAAAAAAGAGAAAAAGTACTTTTGACCTCCCTTACTATTTTAACAGAAATTGTGTGTAATTATTTAGAATATTTTTTTCGAAATTGGAAACGACATACATTTTATTGGTCTAAGTGCATGACCGAATTCTAATACTTCTTCTTAATTACTCTTAAATATTAAACATTATACATTTTTTACATTCAAAACTAATATAAAAAGTAAAATAATTAGGTAAATTTACGTACCATTCATTCCAAGAAATTACTAATTTGTATATGAATGTCTTATGAAGAAAACATATTATTCAGTTTAAAACACCAATTAATTTACTTTAACTTTATGTAAAAAAAATCCATATTTTAGGAAATGAAATTTTTAAAAATTGAAATATTTAAATATTTCAAAATTTTAGAATAATGCCTTACATTGATCCCAATTTTTTTGATTGCTTCATTCCATATTTTGAAAATCTTTAAGCTGTTATGCAAGTACATAATAATAATAAATTTAAAAAATGAAGAATAGATTATGTATGCTACAAATCAAAGATAGCTTAAATTCTGAAATATATATATATACAATAATTAACAATGCATAAAATTGCTATAAGTTCTAAGAACATTAGCAAGGCAGTATAACTCAAAGTAGAATAGCCACAGTAAGGCAATAGCAAATACTTAGGCTTAGGTATAAGATTTAGAGTTAAACGTAGTTTAATATACGTAGTTTCCTAGATACTTACACATAGTTTCAATATTTGGATTACAATTTTATAAATAATAACACAATTGCTAATTTTGAAAAACTTGAAATATCTAAAAAAGTTGTACTTTAAAAAAACACTTAAGGTATCCGACTACGTTCGGAACCGTGATTTTAAAAAAAGGCCAAAAATGGATAATTTTCATGATATTTAGGGTCACTTAGATTAGAATACATGTATAAAATTGTTTTAAGGACAATATGACAAAAAATTTAAATACAATATTTTGGCAAAAAAATTAACTTAGAATAACCTTTTTTTCAAAACTTTCTCCTTTTATAAAAAATGCTTTTAATAATAATAGTGTGTGTGTGTTTATATAAAGTAAAGACTTCTCCTGATAGTCCCAACTAGGAGTTTTGGAAAATTCACATTTTTTCGAAGTTACTACCAAACAAAATATATATATAATTAGCGCTTTTTTTTCTTAAAATTTCTCCCCCTCTGTTGTAATAGAATATAGATAAATCCACCTCTAAGCTATATATTTCAAAAATTCTTGTTCAGCCTCTGTACAGAGGTCTGAGCTACGTACGGACAACATATTATTATAATAGAAGTATTTTTCATAAAAGGAGAATGTTTTGAAAGTTGGTCATCTCTATGTTCATTTTTTGTCAAAATAGTGTACCTAAATAATTTTTTATTATAAATATACTTATAACGATTTATATACTTTTTCTAAGTGACTCTAAATATCAAAAATATTATCCATTCATACACTTTTGCAAAATCACGGTTCCGAACGTAGTCGGATACCTTAAATTATTATACACTGATGTTCAAAAGTTAAGATAATTTTTAGATATTATCGATTATCTCTAGAATTACTGGGACAGATTTTAAGGAAATTTGGTAATGTATATAGGGCTAGTATATTGATAGATCTATATGAAAGTACGGCGAGAATTTATGGAGGAGGATCAGGGACTCGCTACCTGCCCTCCAATGTCCGAGAAATCGACCATTACGATGGCGGAGGCTTGATGGTCTGACAATGTCCGCAAACATCTCTATGTCTTTGCTAGAGACACTGTGAATGCTGTGAGGTATAGCGATGTAGCCTTGGAGTCATACGCTCACCTTTTCACTGGTGCAGTTGACCCTGATTTTATTTCAATGGATGAAAACGCGAAGCACATAGAGCTCATCTGGTCGACGAATTTCTGGAAAGTGATGATATTCACCGGATGGATTGGCCAGTCAGATCGCCAGACTTCATTCCTATAGAATGGAGTAGGGCGGACTTTTCCACAGTAGGGCAACTTCTAATGTTTTTCAGGCGTTTCGGTCCACCCAGTGCAGTAGGTGTTGCCATTCTGTATTAAAATTGTATGTTTTCTTTTCTTAATTGTTTTCCGACATTGTACCTGTCTTTTAAATATGTCAGTACGATGTTTATTACACAAACACAAGTAACACAAAATTGTCGAGTTATATGCTTGAACAAATGAGCGAATGCTGGAGAGTAGACGCATTTAATGCGGCGAACAGAGAACATTCATGAACCGACGAATCTAAAACCGATGTACGTGCTTAATTAGAATTATATACGGACACTCACGCTAACACATACACATTTTTTTGTGTAATTGATTTTATACCGTCTATATTTGCTAGAAAGCATTCTTTATTTTAATATACTATATTAAAGATATATATTCTTAATTTTTGAAAGTTAAAACTGTATCAATGTAATTATATATAAAATTAATATATTGTTAAGGTTGTCTTTGGTAAAAGTACGAGAGCTTGAACTAAACGCGAAGCACATTTTCAGACAGAAAAAAAAAGCCTCAATTTCTATGGAAGTTTGCAATATTATAACCCATACCTCTGTTAACACAATAGTGTTTTTAAAAATGCCAAAAATATTCCATGAATACTTTTTTTTTGTTATAATACGAGAAGGCAAAGCTCATTTAACATTACGGTATAAGATAAAAAGCGCGAAACATATTTTATACCAGAAAAAATGAATAAACTCGGTTAAAAACGGGAAGTATAATAAAAAAATTCTGCTCTCTAAAAAATAGTGAAGCCAGAATACCATATACCGTAAAATCCGGCGTATAACGCGCACCTATACTTTCAAGCTAATTTTTTTTAATTTTTAGGTATATTCGCCGTATCACGCAACCCCCTTTTTAACGAAGAAATCTGAAATATATTAATATGCATTTTTTTTCTTTTATGTTTTGAAGTAATTTATTCGAGGTATTATCCCAGGCTTTTGAAAAAATAGTATACTTCTAGACAGTAGCGCACACAGGAATTTTTCAAGGTTGGGTTCCGGGGTCGAAAGTTCAGCATTCTTGTATATGTTTCTTTTGATTTTGTCGATTTTCGGGAACAAAACACAGTAAAAACTAATTATTGAATAAATAATTAGCATTAATTAATAAAATTAATCATTAATAACAAGTACTTAATTAAATTTTACGTACTATATACTTAGAATTATAATCAATCGGAAAAAAAGTCAAGGGCTTTGGGGGATCCGACCCCAGGACCCCCTTGTGTGCGCCACTACTTCTAGAACTACAACTGTTCTTGTTCATAAGGCAAGTCGTTTCTTTTAAATAAAGAGTGTTTCGATACATCTAGAAGTAAATTTTTTTATGACCATCCTTTTTGTTATTTTTAAAGCTATCGTTTTTATATCCGGCGTATAACGCGCACCCTTAATTTTCGTTTTTTTTGTGTTCAAAGTGCGCGTTATACGCCGGATTTTACGGTAAATGTTTCATTTCTTTTATATCTGAAAAAATGTTCCAAATTCTGATCCTATTCTTTAACATTAACCGAAGACAGCCTTAATGAACACATCCGTAAGCAAAAATTTAAAGCAATTAGTTGGTTATTAATAAATAGTTTTCTGCATATTATCTGCATAAATCAGTGATAAATAAGAGGCAATCTTTAATGAAAAACGTAATAGTTATTTGATTTTAAATTGGAAATAACTTTGTATTGAAAAAAACAAACTGAGTAAAAAATTAAGGAAATTTTATAAAATTAATTTTATACTTCGTTACAATCTGAAAATAACATCTATATTTAGAACTTTCCTGATACGGTACTCGCTCTTAACGGTAATTTTCAAGTAAAGCAAAGAGTCCTTTAAATTTATATTTTTTTCATTTCTTTAGAATTAAAAAAGTATAAATTTGATATTGAAAATAAAAATTATTTGTGTGGAAAAACTGGCGAAAAGGTATTAATTTAATCTGAAATACGATTCAAATCTAATCATAAAACTTACAAAAAAAAAGAAAAAGATATATCTCGTGAAATATTTAACACTTTTTTTTCACATTAATTTTCTTTAGAAACATTTGAAGGTCAAATAACACTTCATAAAAACGTGTAAAGGAAGTTGGTTTATAAAACATATTTATTTAATAGAGACGAAAAATAAAGAAATATTAACAAGGAAAATATTGCACATCAAATAACACGTTAATTCTACAGTTATCTGAAAATCGTAAAGAACAATAATACTGTGTGTCTGTCTAAGGCGGAACTTTCATCCAACACAGATTAGATCGACTTTGTTTGTCACTCCTAGCTACAGAATCCAATCCGAAGTTTCAAATAATAATAAAAAAAGAAACAAGCCTAAGAAAGTAACAAGTGTCATTTCTTTTATTTATGGAATACTTACTAAGAATTAATGGCAACTAAAGAAACGTTAATCTAAGCTAACAAGAATTAATGACGGCAGAAAAACTTTGTTCTAATTTATTCACCTTTGATGAGCATAATTAGAATAATTACAATCTCGGTGAACAATGACAGCTGAATAAAATGTGTTTATTTCATTGTATCACATGTTAAATATGTGAATTGAAGAAGTAACTCTGCATGCATGCATGCGATTCTGAAACACATGTTGAGAACGCAGACATGTCTATAAATAATTTTATACGCGTATTATTATTAAATATTTTAATAACTTATTATCCCTGTCCTTTCGGGGTTTTTTTCTTCCCTTCTACAAAATTCAAAACAATTTTTTATCAGGTCAGAAAATAAGTATATTTTTTTAAAGCTAATTTGTATTAAAACATCCTTAATTATATCTGCAAAATATAGAACTGGTGTTTAAAATTAAGAGAATTTTTAGATTGTCGGTTATCTCTAGAACTACTGGGCAGACTTTAATAAAATTTGGTATGTATTGTAACGATTATTATTATGACACCAGATGATGACGTCGGAGACGGAGATAATAGGGGAGAAGGGTTTCCTACAATCCATTTCCCTACTTTCCGAGATAGACTCCCATAGAAAAGGACATGCGCGAGGATCGTTTGAGGATCCCGGCTGGAAGGAGAGAGCAAGAACGTGTTCTGGGTGTAAGATGGCGATTTAGATGTTCTTGTAAATAAAATTATTTATTTATATCTCTAGCCTGACTGTGTTTTCGTACCCAATATGCCGCAGTATGTAGGGCCGGTATAATACAAAAAAAAATAGTCATTCAACAGTGGTAAAATACACACGCATGATGGTGAGTAACACTCATAGTAGTCAGGAGGTATGAAACAACAGTTGCAGAATATTACAAAACAAAACAAAAAATTGTTTATATAACAGGGGTATGGTCCCATCTTTCAGATAAACAGGCATCCCACGGTGATCTTATACCGAAGGAAACTGATGAATTCCTGTGGCAATTACTCCCACTCACTCAGAAACTGTGTTTCAGAGCTTGTATGGCTCTCGGAGGGGTGCTGCAAATTGCAGTTGCCCTCCCCTCATGCCCAGAGTGTTCTAGGCATGCTCTATAGCAGGGATGGGCATTAAGTCGATTCCGATCGTCCAGTAGACCGCCAAGCAATTTTGGAGTGACCACCTTTACTCATATCCAAGACGCGCATACTAAAAGAAACATTTATGGAATACCGACGCCAGCTAGACTGGAGTATCGGCTTTTCACAACCAATGCTACTGCGTTTACTCGAGTAAATGATTCAATAAATGTGTAGACTGCATACGTACCTTCAATGGAAATGCACGATTACTCTTAACACGTTTACTGCCACGGTAAGGGGAAAAAGGGATCTCTGCAATGCCAGCCGTAGAAATGACTTTTCCCCACATACCGACTGAAGGGGAGAATAAATGTTGATAATAGTTCTTCCCGCGTAGGCACGAGATCGGATTCTTGTGTTAATGTTATGTGCCGTGATGGCGCTGAACTCGGCAGCGAGGAAATTTATTATTATCATACTCATTTCGGATTTTGTTCGCTTGTCTGCTTAAACGGTATTGCGATCGGAGAAATCATATGTACGCCAAGAGAAAGTACTCTTTTAATAAACTAAAACTCAGCGGCGCAACAGCCCATGAGAGTCAAGGCCTACTGCACCCATCTCAGTTTTCATGACCTTGCGCACTGAGAAGCATGAACAGATGTTCCAGTCAGGTTCCGGAAGCGAAACCCTCAATGTTTAGTTCCCAAGCATGCTTGGTACTCATTTATCGACCCACTCAAGGGATGAAAGGTTGAGTCGGCTTTGCCCAGCCCGGGATTTGAACCTCGCACTTGTAGCTTGGAAGCGCGATACGCTATCATTCAGCCACTGGGCTACTCTTTTAATAATGCTGTATGAATATTAGTGACCTTTTCGATAGACTTAATAACATATTTGGCAACCAAATAGGTGCAACTGAAAAAATCCAAAAGACTCCAGAATGATTATTTGACGAGACAGCTTTAAGAACTCCTAAAAGACTCTTTTCTGCATATATAAGGTCGATGTAAGGAAGCAAAAGGGGAGTGAAACATTTGACAGTGACTGCGCGTTTAATTTGCCTTTCGGCGAAATGGTGATTATGGATTTAGATAACTGTACTTAATATTTGTATGCTTTTTTTAGTCTGTGCTATTGCAGATTTGTGCATAATTGGCTCTTGTTTCCTGCTGGGAGAAAATCTGCAGTAATTGCTAGAGATTTCGGAGTTAATTACAGTTCACTTGAAAGAATCTATCTGCTATTTACGTGAATCTTTGTTACATTTAAATGACGACATACCACATAACTAATCTCTTTCATACACACACACTAAAATCTTTTAGATTCTTAAAATTTAATTAAAATCTTATTAACTTTGTTTTTATTGAAGTTTCTTAACTATAATTGTACATTTTAATTTCGGTTTCAACTGACTAAAATATTAATTAGTGTTGCGAATGTCACATGACGCTTGTAAGGCAGAGGAAAATATTTACCTATACACTTACGTTATTTGATATTCCTGCGTGAAAATACTCTTAATATTTGCGAATGAAGAAAATTTCGGAACATATAAACTATTGTGGCATAAAATTCAGAAAAATGTACTATTATTTTATAGATCTTGTAGGTTTGAATTTTATTCTAGTACAACGGGTTAAATATATTTACTCGTATGTGTCGTCATAGTCACATTACTACAATTACGTGCTTCTAGCTAATCAGTTTATAAATTCAAGTGACGTCATATTCACATGATATATGCAATCACGTGTTTCCAGCCAATCAATTCATGCGTTTCGCTGTTGCCAACTTTTGCTTTTTACAAAAACTTTCTTTTAACGAGTACATATTAGTCAACAGTAATAACGCATCAAGGTAAGCAAAATGCACCGGATTTAAAATTAGGCATACAATCTATGATTTTTTTTAAATTTTGGAAAACTTTTTGAAGAATCTTTATACTTGATTTTCTTTACTCAATTATCAAGTTTGAGACCTTACCTAAATTTTACAAGTAGAGAAATCAGTACAAGTTTTATGTCAGTTTTGAATTCAATGGAGAACACGTGATTCTATTTATCATGCGATCGTTATGAATTTAACCCCTTAAAAATGTAGAAATTTTGATTGCAAATAAGTATGCGTCGATTGAGCACTAAATAATAAAATATGCAGAGGTAAGAAACTGAAATTCGGAAGGGATAATTATTCATCTCAGCAACAAATAAAAGTTATATTTATATCTGTAGAAGACAACTTAAAGATAGTAATTGCTCACTATTTAATAATATAGTGAATATGATTCTCTCTATTTGATTTAATGAATGATTCATTATACCCAGTGGCGTAACGTACAACCCCACAAAACCAGCATTGCGAGGGGGTCAGGACTCTGTGGGGTCCAAAGCCTGACTTGACGCCAAATACTTACCCTTTGTAAGATCTAATTTGGGGCCCAAAACCTGAATTGCAGGGTCCCTAATATTCTTCGTTCCGTCACTGATTATTACCTAAATTTGAATGCAGTTGCATCGTTTGTGTAATTGTTTATCTATTTTCCTTCAGGTTCGAACTTGTCCATTGAAAATATTACAGGTAATGAGTTTAACAAAGATTTCACCACTGACTCTTCGAATATCCTCGATACGTCATGATGTAATACGAGTTATTTTTGTTATTTTTCTCTAGCAGACAGCTATTATTATTTCACATTTTGACAGAACTAGTATAAAATTTGCAATCCTAAGCCTTTCTTTAATTTAAAAAAAAATGACTACTGTGATCTTCATAAAATATCAATAGCAAGCAAGAACTTAAGCCTCAATATACAGATATCCCCACAAAAAACAATAAAGGAAATAACATAACATTCCACTTCAATGTTATTTCTACTCATCAATTTTGATGGGAGTCATTTCCTCAGCGAATCAAAAAAAATCATTCATCTTGGAATACGAACCATTTTCCGCTAATCAAAAAAATAAAACGATTCCAAACAAATGGATTGATAAATCGATTACGGCACGAAGTGACTCAATCGATTTCAGTCCAGAGAACAATTGGTTATTCCATTCGGAGTTTGATGTTGAAATAATGTGTCCTCATGCCAGACTGAAATTGTTATCCATTTCACTATAACTACGAGCTAGAAGTCGTATTAAATAAAAACAGAAGCTCTGACTCAAAATATTTGAGTTCATGATATAAATTTCAACATAATATTATAATTTTAAGTGTTAATAATGCAAATTTATGTATCTACACTAGCTAGAAAAAGTCTGCTTTCACGTACTATTGCTTACATCAACAACGAAAAAAAATTTAAAAACTGAAAATTAAAAAAATTTTAATTATATTTTATTTAGCTCATTTTAAGTATTCAGAATAATAAATGTAAATTTGGTTTGCCTTCACAGATTTTAAAATAATGACAGGTTTGTAGCAATACTAACAAAAATCAAGTAGAAAAAGTCTGCGTTCACTGTTTCAGTAGTAACTATAAAAATTATTTAAAAAGGGAATAATGAGCTATTTAGTAGATGGTTGGATAACCTCTTCATTTGAGAACCTCCTGAAGTCGTTTCAGCATTGAACAAACAAATCTGGAGGTTTCTTCATCGCTTATCTTCTCCCATTGGTCCTTCAGAACACTCTTCAGCATATCCTTGCTAGATACATTGTGTTGACGAATCCTATATTCCAGAAAATCTCATAGGTGTTCTGTAGGATTCAGATCAGATGACTGCGGGGCCATGTGCAGTTGATTTGGGATATTATACAAGAGCCAAAGCTTCACAATCTCAACGGTGTGCTTAGGATCGTTGTCGTGTTGGAAATGAAACGATTATTCTAAGCCAAGTTTGGTGACACTTTCCTTTAAAATGATTTTTAGGACATCAAAGTAATCATATTTGTTCATAATTGATTCTATATACTCCAACTTGCCAACACCATTGCTCGCCATGTACCCCTACTCGATGACTCCACCGCCACCGAGCTTTACCGTTGGTACTAAATGCTCTTTTTGAAGCGCTATGCAAGGTTTTCTCCAGACTAATTTACGACCTTTTATGCCGAAGATGCAAAAATTGCCCTCATTAGAGAATACCGGAACACAGAAGGCTTATGTAAATGCTCTTTTGAAAAAGCTATCCGCTTAAACCGGTTGGTCATTGAAGTATAAGGTTTTCTAGGAACCACTCGACTACGATATCCGGCCTTTTTTAAAATTTTTCTTGCAGTATCCTCCCAAATATTTTTGTTAAACTTCTCATGTATGTCTGTTGCTATTTGAGTTGCAGTCAAACACGGATTTTTTTTCACCATTGATGTCATACTTCGTTTTTCTCTAATTGTGAATTTAGATGGACGACTTAAACGAGGTTTGGATGTGTAAACTCTTGTGGATTTAAAGTTATAAATAACATGCTGGATAGATGAATACTGCCGTCCAACAGATCTGGTTATATCCCGACGACTTTTCCCCCTCTTTTTACATTTTCACAATTATTTTACTCTCACTGATATTAATTTCCTTCTTTTTATTTTCCATATCCTTGCATTGCTTTGTATCTCACAAAAACGTAAGAATTATTGCGTCACAATTTTCTTATGTTATTTTACTTGATAACTGAATGCAAAAACTATGTTAACCTATGCCCGTTGATATAAATTCCAAGAATCAAGAATATTCAAATAGTGAACGCAGACTTTTTCTGCCTACTATTTGAGTGTTTTGCTACAAAACTCCCTCTATCCTAAGTAGTTTTAGTTAAAAATTAACGAATTCTTACATGCTCAATATTTAAATAACAGTTAACAAATTCATGCAATTTTGTTAGAAAAAAATTATATTTCTATTAAATTTTATCTTTGCTGTATGATTTCTAATGGGTGTGTGTGTGAACGCAGACTTTTTCTAGCAAGTGTATATATATATATATATATATAAGAGAAAGTGACTCTTTCACTCATCACGAGATCTCATGAACTATTAGACTTACAAACTTAAATATTTGGCAAGCATTTTGTCGTTGTTGAGTAGGTATCCGCTAAGAATGGGTTTTTAAGAAAATTAATTCCTAAGGAGGGTTACGAGGCGTTATAGATTTTAAAAAATCCCGTTTTTGAGCTCTATACTTAAAACTTGAATTTGGCATAGATATTTCTTTTGTTGTGTAGATACCGCGTTTTTGAACTATTAGAACCTAAATACTTGAAATACGGGAAATATGTTTCTTTTGTTGAGTAGATATCCTCTGAGAATGGTTTTTGAGGAATTTGACTCCCAAGGGGGTGTTATGCATAAAAATCCCGTCTTTGAACTTTTTGACCGATTTGAAATTTCGTAAGATGTTTATTTATTGAGAGGCGATCCACTCTTAAATGGGTTTAGCGAAAATCATTTGTAGAGGTGAGGGTTATGGGAGTATAAAAGGCATATCAGCTTCCCTCTTAAAAATTCGTCCTGTCCTTTTTAAATCAAGAGGCATGGGATATGATAATTTTTTTCAATAAAATCGAAAACTTAATGCTAGGACTTGGATATCAATAACTTAAAAAGGTATACAGTCATACTCAGTAGCGCACACAGGAATTTTTCAAGGGGAGGTCGGGGTCGAAAGTTCACCAATCTTGTATCAGGCTCCCTTTATTTTTATCGATTTTCGGGAACAAAACACAGTAAAAAACTAATTATCGAATAAATTAGCATTAATTAATAAAATTAATCATTAATAAAAATACTTAATTAACTTTTACGTATTATATACTTAGAATTATAATCAATCGGAAAAAAAATCAAGGGCTTTGAAGGTTGAACCCGGACCCTTGTACTGGGTATACTACATTATGAAATATTCAGCGAAGCGCACAGGTAGCTGTTAGTTTAATATATAACTTAATATTAAAAGAAAAATTGAAATGATTTTAAATAATCATAAAAAGTGTTGCAACAAGGCAGACTCGAATGTTAAAAAATATTCTTTAAATTAATGCATTAAAAATAATCATAAATTTATTTTCTATATATATTAACGTTGCATCCTAGTTATGAAATGCCTTAGTTAAAAAAAAAATATTTTTACAGGGATTATATTAAAAAGTATACAAGTTCACAAAGAAAATTCGGGATGTTTTTCAATCATTTTGAGATTTACATAAATGCGTACGAAAATATTTTTCTCAAAAATACTTTGCGAGATGAAATGTTCGCTTACATATCATAACGTGTGCATTCATGCATTCATGATGAAAATATATGCAATTTCATTTCGTGAGTATAATTATGCATGTTTTAATTTGACAATCTTTAAAAGAAGTCAATTACATATAACTGAAAAAGAATTTAAATAAAAATAGTGCATAAAATCTACAGTTTAAAGTCATTTATTGTTCACCAATTTGAAAAAAAAAAAGTTATACTATTTTATAAAATTATAATGTTTAGTAATTTTTAAACAATTATTCTCAGTGTGTGTGTGTGTGTGTGTTTATAATATAATTAATAAAATACAGAGTACTGTGAAAATATTTTACTTCTGAAGATACACTACTTAGTATTCAAACACTTATTATTTTTTACTTTTAAAATTTTGAAAAATAATTAACATGCGCTAAAAGTATATTTTAATCCTAAATATATTTTACTAACAGAAGAATAAATTTAGGAACAAATAAATTAATTCGAAAAGAATACAACTTCATTTCTACAAAGAATATCAATACGAATAACTTACCTGAAAAGATTCTCAGAATAAAATGATTCAAAATAACATTCTGCTTTTGTATACCTCGGAAAACTAATGAATTGAATAACATTCTCATCTTGTTTTATGTTACATTTACGTCATATTAAAAGATACGCTTATACCTTGTAACATCACACCAGTCGTCAACATATTTGCATAGACTTTATGTGTATATTCAGCTGGTCACAAGTAAATTTTACTGAAAGAACTGACGTATACACAGCCATAATCAACACATTGAAGAAGGTGTATTGTGTAAGGAATTGACAACTTTCATCATCAATTTGACAAGGCAGTGACGTCATCTCAAGAAAAAATTAAGATAATAATGCCCAGTGTAAAAATAAATTTAAATGTAGCCGGAAAACTGTATTTTCTATTAAAATACTATTTTCGCTCCAGCAAAATCAGTAATATAAATGACTGTGCAAAAGTTTGACTTTCTTTTGCCTTTGATTCTTTTCAATACACGTTTGGAATATTAAATCAACCTTGTAGTTCTACGGTATTTGAAAAGAAAATCTTCTACATGGCGAAAATAAAAAAAGAATAATAATTGGTTTGAGAAGGCATTTGCAACGTAATGGAATATTTTATTCGAATTTACTTTAATGAATCGTTATCGTTCTTTTTTATCGTCTGTTTTATTGAATTTTTTATTATTATTATTATTCAGAAAATGTGAAATAGAGTTCCTTGAAAATTCGAGATTATTATATAAGTATTTTCTTGACATCATTAAAAATATGACTTAAAATTATGTAAAATATTATGCTCCTAATGAAATAAGTTGTTCATTTTAAGCGATATTTCACTGTATTCTTGAAAAAGTTTCAATTGTAAAGGCAAAATATAATGGAAACAATTAAAAGAATTATTTTTTTTATATAAAGTTTACAATTTTATATAGTATTCTATTAACCTTATTTTCTCAATTTAAGTTTCGTAACTCAATAATCCAGTCTGATTTTTGCACATATTTATTCTTATTTCCGAATTCGAGTGATAAGTTATGAAAAGGGAAATATGCTTTTGTTCTGTATTTTCATCAAGTAGCTTTATCAGCAGCTTATCTTAAACTGATGTCTGTAAAGGTAGTTTTTCTGTAGTTTTAATGTAAAAGCAGGAAAAACCACAAACTTCTATAGTAAGAAATAAACGGAATTATATTACAAAACTTTTGTATCATGATCAATTATTAAAACTTCACAATTTTCAAAGTATTTTTCTTTTCACAAAATTATTAATATAAATCATAAAACGTATTCCTTTTCACATCTATGACTATATTATAAAATGTCACAGTCAGTCAGTAGTTCATATCTAATATATTTTTGTAGAATATTTTGGAAAACACACACACACAAATTTATAAAATGATTCAGTAATTACTTCAGTATTTACTCAAACTTTTAGAAATAGAATTAAAGTAAGTATAACACTGTAAATATAGGCCTAGAATATCAAATTTTGGTTAAAATTTTCTAAATTACCGTAAGAATTTAATTTTAAAAAATTTTATAGGTTAAAAATATTCCATAAAAACCTTGCTATGTATGCAACTTTTTAAACAACCAAATAGTCCAGTATATATAAGTTTTTAGGCAACTTTTTTTACTTAACAAGGAATTTAAAATAAGTTTAACCCTCTATCAACAGGCAACGTAGATATTGCATTTAATCCGTTCTACATAATTTAGAAGGTCTCACTGTTATCGTGTTGTCTATATATAGCGAATAAAAAAAATTGATTTTATACAAAAAAAAAGTCCTAAAAAACCACCCACAGTTCAGAGGTTGGTCAAATGGCAATAAATAATACATTCAAATTATAAAATTTATGATTTAATAATTTCCATCTGCTATTTAGGACTTAAACAAGACCTGTCACTAAAAAATTGTCTTTAAACTCACGAATTATTAAAAGCGAATTTATCCGTTCAAACAAAAGAATTTCCTCGAAAAAAATATTCACACGTCATTACATCAAACATCATTCGATATAGTTCTGAACAATCAACACCTTAAACAGTATTTGAAGATCTTTTAAAGATCTGTAAAAAAGAACAACGAATTAATGTGATTATTTCGTTCAGATTTTGATAGATAATAAAAAATTGTACGGAAACTGTTCCAAATTTTCAAATTTCAAGAAAATTATGGTATTATGATTTTAATATTTCTGTTATTCACAGAAATGTGAACTATAAACATGTAATTTTATCCTATTCTACTAAAGTATACATTAATAAATTGATTTTAAAAAGGGTCTTACTACTGTAATGAAAATTTAACTCGATATATATTCCATGAACTAAGTTATCTCACTGAATTATTAATATTTTAATATTATATTCTTTAGAATGTACTAGAATATTAAAAAGTGTATGAGTATATAAGCATATTTTATCAAAGTAACATTTGATTGTGTTACAATATTTCTTGTTTACAAATCCAACGATAAAATAGAAAATATAAAAAAATAAGCTAAAAGCATGGTGTAATACGAAATCCCCTTGCTCAATATTTTTAATACATTAATAGCTCTTCTTATTAAATATTTAGCAAATTTACACTCACAAACATTTAAAAAAAGCATTTTTAAAACATTTTTCGTGATAAGTATAATATTTAGGCTTAATACCCATTGGTATATATTTCCATTGTTAAAACCAGAAAGAGCATTTTCTCAATATAAACTGTTGATATTATAAATTAGGGTAAACCTAGTACTCGGAGAGATATTTTTCAAAACAAACTGTTGATATTATAAATTAGGTAAACCTAGTACTCGGAGAGATATTTTTCAATACAAACTGTTGATATTATATAAATTAGGTAAACCTAGTACTCGGAGAGATATTTTTCAATACAAACTGTTGATATTATAAATTAGGTAAACCTAGTACTCGGAGAGGTATTTTTCAATACAAACTGTTGATATTATAAATTAGGTAAACCTAGTACTCGGAGAGATATTTTTCAATACTAATTATACATTTGAAGCTCAGTGGCAGTGTATCTCGCTTCCACGCCACAGGTCCGGGGTTCAAATCCCCGGCTGTTCAAGGTCGACTCAGCTTTTCATCCCTTTAGTGGGTCGTTAAATGAGCACCAAGCTTGCCTGGGAACTGAACACTGGGGGTTTCGCGTCAGACTGACCACTGGACCAAAACATCTGAACATGCACCTATGAAATTGATATCTTATTCAATCATTTAGTGTTATTCAGAAGAAGCAGAACGCGAAGATGATCCAATTTACGAAGACATCTTTTTGATTGCAAAAGAAATACAATAAACAGGTACATATGAAATTTTTAAATGAAATTATTTTCCAGTCATCTAGTACCTTTTTTATTTTAAGGGTTTTGTACACTTTCCTTTATTTCTCTATTATAACTAAGACTCAGTTGCACTTGAATTTGTGGAAATAACTTTCTTATACTAAATGCTCATAGAGCGATATAAACTATGTTTACAAGCCACAATGTTTTAAAGTTATATTGCACAATATATAGAATCATAAGGGTTTTAGATTATTTACATAATTTTTGAAACAAAACCGAAAAAAATTTAAATTAAAAATTATTATTAAAAATTATTAAAAATTTAATCGAAAAAGAAAATTTAAATTTTTTTCTTTGTTATAAACCAGCTAAAACCTCACGTGTTACTTTTCATTTTAGGATTAAATATAATTAAAAATTTTTAATAAAATTATCATTTCAAATTATAAATCAAAAAGTGCAATTCAAGTAAAAATTGGCAAAAAATTTTACCAATTCAAAAAGCTACGAAAATTCTTTAAACATTTTTGGATGTGGTATTAATGTACCTTTTTGATACAACATTTGAATCCAATTTCACTAAAAGCAAAATAAAATTTGTAAATTTTAGAATTTTGTGTACTTTGTCAATTAATTATAAAATCACTAAATAATAATTTAGACCTTAATCATTAGAACTTTAAAAGCAGCATCTGCTAAATATGTTTCTCAAATAGTACATAAAAATAATAAGTTTTAGTGCTATACACTTGAAGAATATGTCATTTAAGGGATTTATTTCAATATTTGTGACGACTTCTGTTAAATATTTTACTAAGTCTTTGACAGTTTCCTTTGATTAATTTCAGAGTAAACATGTAGAAAATAAAAGATTTCTGAAAGAGAAAGTGTAGTAAAAACTCAATTATTCTTTTATTTCACCATATGTATTTACAGTTCTTATAAAGAAAAACAACAATAAACGCAATTTTCATTCTATTAATCTTTTTACTTGTCTAATCTATCATATTTCCTCTGGACAGCTTAGAGAAAAATCTTACATATGAAAACTAAAAGGTACAGTTCGTTTCAATTCATGCGTGTTTAAACACAAATTCTTCGAAAAATTCATTGGTAACATCGTTGAAACAAAATAAAATAATGCACTTTGACGCAATGCATGACGGTATCGCGCGTGATAAATGCGATTGCGTGTTCTCTATTGAATTCAAAACAGACATAAGACTTTTACTCATTGTTCTACTCATAAAGTTTAAATAAAATTTCAAATTTGATGATTGGGTAAAGATGTTCAAAAATATTAAGATTCTTCAAAAAATATTCAAAATTGAAGAATTCTTATACTCGTTTTGCTTACCTACATATGTCATTATTATTGACAAATATGTACTCCTAAAAGAAAGTTTCTACAAAAACAGAAGTTGGCTACTGCGAAGCGCTCGAACTGATTGGCTGCAAACATGGGATTATACTTATCGTATGATTATGACGTCACAAGAATTTATGAACTGATTGACTAGAATCATGTGATTGCAGCTATGAAGTGATTTTAATATCAGATGAATTTAGCCCAAGATATCTTACTTCGATGTACATTTTTATCCATATTTAGTTATTAACTTAATTTTTTAAGTATCGCGTGTTAAGGTATCCGAATACCCTAAAATCATGATTTTCTAAAAAAATTGGCAAATTTTTTTATGATTTTATTTTGTAGACCATCTTATTATCTTTATAAAAATAGCAAGTTTTTTTTATTTTCCATTCACCAAAACAAAAACGACAAGTGTTTTAGTAAAAGCAGATGCCATAACTTTTACATAAGATGTCAAACCTTAAAATGCGTTTTACTCGAAATATGTTTTTCTGGAAAAGCTCAACGATTGCTCAAAAGTTTTTAAATAATTTGCTGAAATTTTTTGCGTATGTTTTGTATAACAGTAGAAGTATTTTAACCTTCGATTTATCAATCACGGTTTTATTACAAAATTTAGTCCCTTATGTAAATATAATCACTGCTTTTAAGCAATTTCATATATATTGTAAAACTAAGATAAAGTGCTCTAGTTTTTGTAAAAATTAAAATATCTCTTATCCTGAAGGTCATTTCAAAAAGGAATAGCAAAGTAATACATCAAAATTGAAAACTTGAGAATTTGTTCATTTCCTATTTGTACAGAGCGGGCCCCGTTTATGCAATTTTTTTTTGTCAATTTTTACCCATTTTTCCCCATTTGAATAGTAATAACTTATTTTTCTCTTCTTAATTTTAGCCTTTTTTCCTTAAAGCGTGCTTAATAAATCTAAAAACTACAAAAAAATCTCGATATGTCCCTATGTTTTTAATAAAAAAAGTTGTCGCAAGTAGTAGGATACCTAAGGGGAAAAAAGGGATAGCTTTTCGAATGTGAAAATAATATATCTTTTTGGGAGTACTTGAAACAAACGTTTGAATAAAATGTATATGTGAACTCATGATACAAAATAAACGTCTTTTAAAAACCTCTGACAAATTAAAAAAAAATACAAGAACTAACTTCAAAACTTATAAATGTGAATTCTGTAATGAATTAAACAGGAAAAAATACTTTTTATATGTCTGTTGAATATACAATTATTATAAATACAATTATTATTATTATGTATGCAGTTATTTATATGTATGCAATTATCATTACATATTTTATATTACTAGATCTAGTAGTTTGAAAACGAGATTTTTTTTATTATGCGCCCTAGTAACTCCTTGCACTCCCCCATAGGAATCAATTTCTGTAAAATCCATTCCTAACGGTCCTTTATTCAACAAAAGAAACATGCTTTCCAAATTTCAAGTATGTGGGTATAACAGATCAAATACGGGCATATTTATCTAAAACTCCTTTTAACCCCTTGTAGACCCCATTGGGGTCATTTTTCGTAATCCCCTTTCGTATTTGATCACAACTCTATGAAAGCGATTTACCAAACAAATTTCAATATAAGTCTAATAATTCAAAAACTCGAAGGTTTATTTATACTCCCCTTAACCCTTCACAACCCCTTTTGGCAGTCGATTTTTGCTAAACACCTTTTATAGCGGATCTCTAATCCACGAAAGGAACGTGCCTGCCAATTTGCAAGCTAGTAGGTTTAATAGTTCAAAAATGGGGATATTTATCTATAACGCCCCTTAACCTCTTAGAAACCCCACTTGGGAGTCGAATTTCGCAAAATCCGTTCTTAGCGGATCTCTACTCCATGAAAGGAACACGCCTACCAAATTTCAAGTGTGTAGGTCTAATAGTTCCGAATATATTGTGATGAGTGAGTGAGGGAATGAGTATAAATCGCTTTTCTTCCCCCCCCCACTTTATATATATAGATTATATATTTCATAATAGCAATAAGCACATGAACATTTGAATAACACCGACTCATTTTAATGTAACGCATGAATTATTAAATAGGGTATCAAAAGGCGGATATTTAATAAAGATGAATTAAGAGAGATACTACTGGAAAAGCAAATAAATTAAAATTTCGTGCTTACCAAAGAATGAAAAACTGCCTACATGACGAATATTTTCAATTCGCAAACAAATCCTTAAGGCCCTGGAAATTGTGAAGGAAAAAAGCAACGTCAAAATGTATTGAGAAATTACATTCCAGTCTGCTTTTTCACTGCGAAACAACAGGAACGTTTACAAAATGGATATCAATGCAAAATTATATTCTATGTTCGTTTTGTTATCCTCTTCAGACGATGCACATTTTTATACCGTATCTTAAAATCTATATATCTGGTTAACTACTTATTTGAGTAATCAGAGTTAATCATCAATTCTTGGAAAAAGAGGTAGAAATATTTGTGTATTACACGAACATTTCACAGCATATTATACGCAGCTCGAAAGCCTAAACAATATTCTAGAAATTTTATGATATATTTCATAGAAAACTCAATGTTATTCCTTGTATGGGGAATAAATAATCCTTAACTATAAAAAAAATTATGTGATTTAATCATACTTTAGGAATGTATTACAATATATTTGAATCCTATTTAACCCTTTAGTGAGCCATTTATTTCTCTTTTGAATGTCTCGCAGTTTTTTTCTTTATGTTTTATTAACAATTAAACAATAGCATTTAAGGGAATATATTTAATTTTGCCGAATTTTATGTTTACATTTAAATTTTAGGGGTGGGAAAAATATTTCCCAAGGAACCATTCACCGTCATGAAGAAAATTAAATTTAATGGTGGTTAATTGCCTTGAAAAGCTGAGAAGCATGTTGCAAGGCACAAGGAGACATCACATTCTGCACATATGTAGTTCTCTTTTCTTGTCCCACATCGTCTGTTGTTGGAAACCATCTTTGGCATATTGTCGGTCTAATTATCAGAGTGCTTAACTGCATCTGGGAAGCTAATTTGATACAATAGGGCTAGGCGTCAAGTTGTTGCTTATGCTCGCCAAGATAGGTGATATTATAACAATATGGTTAACTTTGATATTTTTATCATGCGATATTGTTACAAATTTTGTGTAATGAACGCTTAAAATAGTGTAAATAATTTATATTTGGAAGTGTAATACATTAATATTACTTTCTGTTGTATTTATTTTATGTTAAAATCTTGCCATCACCTCTCCCTTCGAAATCTAGTTTTATTATGCAATAAAAAAAAGTAGTGATTACACTGATCGAAGGAATAAATTAAAAGCGGAGCGCGCACTGAGGCAGGGCGTAGACAAAACAAAAGGGAAACGCTAGGCCGTCATCTTGGATTTCATGTAACCCGACAACAACCGCTGCTTGGCGCGATTAAGAAATCGCGTCAAAAAGCGCTTGGCGCGATGCACTCCTATATCAAATCAGTTACATTGGTGGAGTTACGCAGTCCGAGAATTAGGCCGACGATATGTAGTCCTCTTTTCTTATACCACATCGTCTGTTGTTGGAAACCATCTTTGGCATATGATTTCCCACGCTGGCTAAGCGCACATCATCCGGAACTACACACTCCCTTTCTTGAAAGCCAGCAGGACGTCCTTTCCTATACATGTAACTAATTATTGTTCAAAACCTGAACTATATATATAAGATTTTTGAAATATATTATTTAGGCGGCGATTTATTTATATTTTAAAACATCAGAGTAGTGAAATTCCAACAATAAACACCGGTTATTATTCCAATTAATCATAACTCTGTAAATATTGTGAATTTTTCGAAAATTCTAGTTTAGGCTCAGTATAAAAATCCTAGCTATATATAGGCAAAATGATATTATTATAGAAGCATTTTTTCATAAAAGGAGAGTGTTTTGAAAATATATATGTCATTTTTTTAAAATTTTTTCAAAAAATCGCATTTAACTAAATTTTTACTATAATAATATTATTAAAACAATATCATATACATATTCTAATTCAACCGACACTAAATATAAAAAAACTATTTATTTTTACCTTTTTCATAATAATAGTTCCGAACGTAATCGAATTAAAATTTTGAATGAAAACTTGAGATATTTTGTAACGATTTCTTCAACTTTTGAGTTTCTTTACTAACAGTCAACAAGAAAAATATTCATTAGTGAAAAATCCAGATTCTATTTTCTTCCAACTAAAGAATAATTAATAAGTAATGAAACAGTAATTCTTTATTTATGACAAAATGAACGAATCATTAAATCTCTTTTCTGCAATACAATTCAATTGTATTGAAGAAAAATATCGTGATTCGGCGAATAACTACTTGAGAAAGAGTTATTTTTAGGAGAACGAAGTATTACGAATACATAAAATTAGAACTAAACTGAAGTCAATTTTGCAAGATTTCCTGCAGATTAAAATAACACCTGTCTTAAATAAACTCGTGATTTAAAATAAAATTTCTGATTTCTTAATCGCGTTTCGTGTTCGTTTTGTACAATAGCTGGCAACAGTAAATGCATGTGTATGCGAGATAAAATTTATAATTAACTTACCTGAAGTGAAAGAATTCTATTCATTAGTGAGAAATATTTGTTCGAAAAAACAAATATTTAGTCGTGATTGGGAAACATACGTGTTCAATTATATTGCATTTAAAAGGTTTAAATATGTGCAATAAATACACCAATTTTCGTCTTTGATTAAAAATAAAATTTTCATTTTATATACAAAAGTATAAGAAACAAAGTATAAGGGTCGGTATAGTAAGAACAGTAGCATAACTTTAAACGTCACACAAAATATTGAAAATTCCATAAATTTAAACAGAAATTTTAAAAATTTAAACATTTTGATTCAAGGTGATTATCTAATTTCATTGTTTGAATGTTTTGGCGTACACGTTTGTTTTTATAAACCTCATAAAATTGATTTTTATTCAAACGATTCGTTTATTTCAAATAACATCTGAAGATAATAAACTGCTCGATGAAAAATTAAAATATTTAAACTTCTGTCCGATCACTCCATAGAAGGTTTTTAAACAAAAATATTTTTATAAATCAATTGAAAAGAGTTTCATATAAACTATCATTTGTAATTTAGATTTGAACTTCAGATCTGGTGCTCGAAAAACTTAAGTTTACATTACTGTTCACCATTTTGCGCTGAATTGTTATATTCTTTAAGGAGAAAGCGTTCACACCCTTACGAAGGTCTAATACAGAAAGTCGCGTTCGCACTTTATGGAAATGATTTTGATGCTTAATTTTTATCTATAAATATCGTATTTTTCGTGGCGGTTTGATTCCATCTGATAGCCAGGATTCTTGACAATAGCTCTAGCTCGAATTTTCCACGAAAGTAATATTTTTTCTTTTAGTACTGTCATGCCACTTTTATTCCATTACTCTCGAATCGTTTTCAAAGTCCGTTCAGGGTTCTTGAAGGCCGTTTTCCTAAGGCTCGTTTTAATAAAGCAAAAGCACAATAGCCCCAGCTCCTTCTGGACAATAGCTACAGCTCGAATTTTCCACGAAAGTAATTTTTTTCTCTTAGTACTGGCATGCCAGTTTTATTTCATTCCTCTTGAACCGTTTTCCAAGGTCCGTTTCAGGGTTGAAGGCCGTTTTCCTAAGGCTCGTTTTAATAAACCGAAAGCACAATAGTCCATTGGAGAGAGAAACGTAGGGTAATTTCATACGTATTTCATTAAATGAGATACACTTTATTCCATGTTCTGGTGCTTTCTTTACTAAATAAGTGGCAGTTGACTTAGTCGTATGAATAGAGACTTTGTCCATATGAAGCTGAACTTTATCAATGTCCTATCCGTATAAAACAGGAGTTTCTTCTTCAAAAATTGGTTCTAAGATATTCTGCTGATAGTTGAGTGAATTAATTTTGGCTTTACGTGAGACTTTTTTGATTTTTAATTTGCCTTTGTAACAAAATTCAACAGGTATCATGAATCCCTTTGGGAACTTTTCTGTGCACTGACGTAGCCATTTCGTACAGTAATTCCCGTCAGTTGAGCAATAGAAAATTGATCTTCTTTTATAAGTTTCTTAAATGTACCCATGCCTCATCGAGTGTTACCACAAGTTTCCATTTTTCAGTAACTGTGTTTTTCGTATAATTTTATACAATTTGTTTTTCTTTCAGTGATATGTTTTGGCAAAAAAGCAGATAAATAAATTTTAAAAATTTTTAAAACTTTAAATCTTTATGAATGATTTTATTTACAATGGTAGTGAAAGCATTTCCAGTTTCAATGCATTGAATCTTTGACTCGGTAGATTTTTTTTTAGGATGAGAGATCACTTTCTTGATATTTCCTGCGTTCGAACAGTCTTAAGATGAGGCTTCGTGACCATGTTTTCATTTTACTGTCAGCTAGACGGTTTTCTCTTTTTAAATTTGGTATATTATAAATACCTTTTTTTGAAATGCAATAACCGAGATTTTTACACCGCTTTATAATTTGTTGATACGAATATTTCTCCTCGGAAATCATATAGTTAAGCGTTTCTCAAACTGTGAGGCACGCCCCCCTTGAGGGGCGTGATAATTCTAAAAGGGAAGCGTGAGCGTATTGAAAAGTCTAAAACAAAAGACTATTTAAAAAATTAGTAATTTACTGAAAGTAAACAAAATACATTCTAAAAATTAAAGAAATTAAATACTCATTTACTCTGATATAATATGCTTATAAATATATCAATTCTTCACAATGTATTTGATAATTAATTTAACAATACAAAGTTAAGAACAAGTTTAATACTTACCTGTGACTCCATGTGGTCTTGACATATATAAAATTATGTACAAAAATTAGCACTTATCTTGATAATTTTTTTTTGTTCGGATTATAAATAATCCCTTAACTGCAGATTAAAAGTTACGCAATTTGCTCCCAATACCACCGGACAAACTGTCAAGGTCCTTTTATTGCATTACATAACTTTCGGAATAATTTTATGGATAACAGTACACAGAAGACGTATATATGCGTCCATGAAAGACGTATATATACGTCCGAGAAAAATAACACTTTGGCTGAGTGAGACGTTTGTATACGCCGGTGACATTTAAGAAGTTAAAGTCGTATTCTAGCTTTAGCATCCAAGTACATAGTATAGTTGAATTAAATACATTTTTATTGTATAGAGAGGGTCGCGTTGAAAATTATGATTGAATATTGTGTCGCAAATATTGAAAGTTTGAGAAGCACTGATATAGTTACGTAACCATCGAGCCATCTATCGATTTTAAGATCCACTTTCAAAATAAATTTTACATTCCAATCCAAAGAAAACATTAGCAGATGATTATTCTGAAGTTGTCAAAGTTTTTTTTTTCAAAATATAAACGAGAAAATAAATTACAAAATCGTTCCATAAAGTGCGAATAACCTTCTTTATACATGAGGATATGTCTGGGCTGTATTATCGTTCATTCGAAAAAATGCTTTTGAGAGGTGGTATGTTAATGATTATAAAGCCACAGTTTTATTTTATTTTTTTTAAAAAGCGAAGATGAAGCAAAGACTTTTCATCTTCAGATGAAGTAGTTGAGTTTTAAGAAATCTATAAATAGAATAGCTGTGGTATGTCAAGTGTCAATTCTAAAGGTTTTCAGTTGCAAACTGCAATATATAAATTAAGTGGTATGGGATATTTCAACACGTGGCTTTATGTATCCCATTGATAGAATAGAACTCGTATTGTATAATGCGTCGTTAATAAACTCTCACTCACTCAGTCTCATTGATAGATTCTCGGATTCTTTTTAATTTTCGTTAATGATTCACATAAAAAAATATAAGACCAAAAAGTTCGAGAACTGATTCAAATAAACTTATTGAACATATTAGGTGGCTTGCAATCTCGTGTTATGTTTTCAATCCCGGGATTTCGGGATTACATTATGCAACTCCCGGGATTAGGAGTGGATTACTTACGAAAAATATGTACTCATTAGCGTAGCTGTAATTACATAAGACAGTTAAAAAAATTGGTTAATTTTATTATTTATTGAAACAAATCAAAACAAAACTTAATTCATCATAAAAAAAAAATAAAAAATTAAATTTAAAAAAAAAAACATTCTTCATTTATTGTGTTTCTGGATATATAAGGTTTTAAAAACACTACTCGTCCAGCGTTTCATCGCTCGTCTAGCGTCTCATCGTTTTTTGTTACAAATTGTCCTATCGAAGTATATGCTCGTTCAGATTCTACACTAGCAGGCTTTATCGTCATTAAATAGGAGTATGTTCCTTATAGGTAGTTACCCCGTCTCTTATTTTCGAAAAAAGAGACATTTCTCTTAAAATTTTTGACGATAGTGTCTCAAATCTAATAGGCTGCATTTGTGCCTATTCTTCTTTACTAACTTTATCTAGTTCTTCTGCTACACTTAATAGTTTTGGCTTACAAATTGATGCGTTCATATTTTATTAAAAATATAAATTTTCTAAAAATTAAAATGTTAGAAAATTTTGATGAGAAAAATTTTTTAATATAATTCAGATAAAAATTCAGTCCCGAGATTTCGGGATTTGAAGAAACCAGGATCCCGGGATTTCGACCTCGCGACTGCAAAACCCTAGAACAGGGATGGTGAACCAGTGAAACGCGTGCTATTAATGACGTGCGATACAATATTTTGGGCACGCCGCCCATCAAAACTGTTTGCATTTTAATTCAAAATAACAAAATTCAATATGAAGTATTACGAGAAACGTAAGTGACTGTCGCAGTTTCCAGCCAGATTTTCTCAGTTCAAAAAATTATCGGAAACGCTCAAGTTTTTATGTACTTAGATGCGACTTCATTTAACAAACTGAATTTGTCCCAATTCTATTGGTTGTAAATTGAAAAATTTGAAATGCAACTGATTGATTTCCAGTCTAGTTCAATATGGATTCAAAAATTTATTGACAAAAGGAGAAAGTTGGAATTGATTAAAACAGAAAGATTAACAAGCAATATAAGTAAAATTGGAAACATGGAATTATATTCCAGATACATTTAGCTGTTTGAAGAAAATGGCTCATGTTATTTTAACCATATTTTCATCTACCTATGCCTGCGAGTCATTATTTTCAGAGATGAATAAAAACTCACTTAGAAACCGTTTGGAAGATGACTTCAATTCAGCTTGCATGCTGGTAAAAGTAACATTTTACAATTCTAATACAAGTTATTTGTCATCTAATCTACCACAACAAAATTTCACTCTAATGTTACTTAAATTTGAGTTACACGTATAAATAAAACATTCACTACAATACTGTACAAAATGTATTTTTTCGTTGTAATGAAAAACTTTTGAGTTGTTAGTATTTAGTTTTATTATTTTTCTCAATAATCACAAGTCAAAATTATTTGACGGCACATCTATCTCCCTAAACACTTCTTTAAGAAAGAATGGCACGTTGATCTAAAAAGGTTCGCCACCCTTACCTCATAGAACATATTTAAAATTCTTTAAAAATATTTTTGACAGAAGTTTCTGACGTGTTGAAATTATTTGCTATATAAGAAATTTTTCCTTTCAGGATAATGTTAAAAAGTATATTAACTGGATAATAATACGTTTTTAAAAAGAATATATGTAAACGATACAAAACGTTGAGATTTTAGATAAATTTCTAATCCTAATTTCTTTAAAAAAACAAAGGGACTGTATAATGATTAAACAGATGACCTCTAAACGATTTAGAAATTATTTCGATAACGGTTTCACTCGTGGTCTTTTGATGGCAAGAGATTTGAAACACTGCATGTGATTGGTTAAATGATTTATCAAAAACAAACAAAAAAAAAACTGCAATAAATTTTACATTACTAATTTCAAATTAAAAAATTTGACTTAAAATATCCACACAATTTAAATGATATCTAAAAAATGACTCACCTTTTTTAATGATGAATAACAAAAGAAGAGAGAAACTGACTTTTGATATATTGTTGCATAAAAAAACATTAATATTCAAAATTTTAGTTTTTGTATGAAACGTAAAAATAATTGTGTGACTTGACGAATTAAGGAATGTACTTTTCAATCGATTAACTTTGATTTGCTTAATTGATTAATAGTACTAAGTATCTTAATACATACTTCCCGAAATTAGGTTAAATACGTACAAAATACTTGTAAGCATTTGAGGATATATTTCTGAATTTGATTTTAATTAACATCGTGAACCCATTCAGGAGAACAACGAGTAGAGAATGATTTACAATCATGAAATTTACAGGATATATGGCGGAACTGACATTATGAGAACTATAAAAACATTACGTATTAGGTGTGCCTGGGTCATTTGTATAGATATACCGATGCTTTTCCTACCAAAAAAAGTAACTTTCGAAAACTGAAGGACCAGGCGTAGACGATGACCACCTACACGATGTTGATTGAATATTAACGTCGCTCTGTTCAGCTACACGAGGGCTTTTGGCGACGGACCACGTAATTTTGAACCATGGTCAAGTGACGTGGACGACACCCTGAGCTGGCACCCCCTCTCCTAATTACCACACCAACGGGAGGACGTTTCAGCTCTCGACAGATTTAGCGTTCATCGCTGCCCTACACGGCGGGTCTTTAGTGGTACTGGGCTCGAACTCGTGACAAGGCAAGCCACGATCCGATACCTATACCACTCGGCTACGCGCGGCCCCTACACGATGTTGAAAAGGACCTCAAGTGAGTGTAAATATTTAAGTCGCACTATTCAGCTACACGAAGCCTGTGATTGATTACGATCAGCTACACGAAGCCTGTGATTGATTACGATCAGCTACACGAAGCCTGTGATTGATATCGATCAGCTACACGAAGCCTGTGATTGATTACGATCAGCTACACGAAGCCTGTGATTGATTGCGATCAGCTACACGAAGCCTGTGATTGATTGCGATCAGCTACACGAACCTGTGATTGACTGATCAGCTACACGAAGCCTGTGATTGATTACGATCAGCTACACGAAGCCTGATTTATGCGATCAGCTACACGAAGCCTGGGTTGATTACGATCATACACGAAGCCTGGGATTGATTACGATCAGCTACACGAAGCCTGGGATTGATTGCGATCAGCTACACGAAGCCTGTGATTGATTACGATCAGCTACACGAAGCCTGGGATTGATTACGATCAGCTACACGAAGCCTGTGATTGATTACGATCAGCTACACGAAACCTGTGATTGATTACGATCAGCTACACGAAGCCTGGGATTGATTGCGATCAGCTACACGAAGCCTGTGATTGATTGCGATCAGCTACACGATTTGAGTGACTGATCGGGTTATTTTTTGTTCGGATGTTTGGCAACGTATGCTATGCACTGTCTACCTTTAAAGGTCATAGGTGGGGCCTACGTTTGTGTAAGTGCCCAGGGCCTAATTTTACGTTGAGGCCGATGGTCTTAAGAAGTCTTAAAACGTCCCTGCGAGTAAGTGAATATTATCGTCGCACTGTTCAGCTACACGAGGGATTTGGGAGACGGACCTCGTAATTTTGAAAAACGGTCAAGTGACGAGGACGACACCTGAGTTACCACCCCTCCTCCTAACTTCCACTCAACACCAACCGGAGGACGTTTGAGCATCGATAGATTTAACGTGCATCGCTTCCCTACACGGCGAGTGTTCAGCGGTACGAGACTCGAACTCATGACACAAAGGCCACGAGTCCGTTACGTTGACCACTAGGCTAACGTGGTCACTGAAGAGACCTCAAACTAATGGGCATCAATCGATGGAAGGCCGTCTTGAATGATAGGGTCAACTGGAGGAGGATCAGTCCTCTAATCAGCCTTGGCATGCAAAATATGTTGAGCTTATGAAGAAGAATCAACATCGCTTTCTTTGAAGCAACCCGAGTGCTATTGGCGACGAACCTCATATTTGGAATCTCGATCAAGTGACGAGGATGATACCTGAACTGACATCACCTGTCCAAACTTTCACACCAGCCCAGAAACAGTTTTGAAAAAACAACGGATACACACACGGAATTACAAAAAATAGATAAGTGCTGTTGTAATAATATTTAGAATCATCAAAATTAGTTATTATTACTATGAAAAAATTATACGTCTAGTATTTAAGAGTATTCAATATATTTTCATTTTCTTTTCCGCAAAACATTTTACGTTTTTAAAAAAAGACCGTAATTAAAGATATATCAAATATTGATTCCATTTCGACACAGAAACTATAAACATGTTGCGAATTTTTTGTATTATTTTCCTGTTGCATGTGGTTGATAAAAAAAATTTAATTAGTATTTTTTTATATTTGTGCAACAATTTCGATGTATTTGACAACCGGCGTGTAAATTCTGCATCAACTTGATTAGAGTTTATTTTCTTTCTTTTAACTTATAAAAAAATATATATAACGATTTTCGAAATTATATCTCCTTCTTTTGGCAAAATGTTACTTTTAAATCATTAAGCATAAATAAAAGCAATAAGTTGTTTTCTAAAATTGATACTAACATGAAATTAATTATAAATATTTTCGTAAATAGTTCTTGTACATAATTATTTTTATTTCACTTTTTCGTATGCATACTTGTAATTTTGATACAAGATCATGAAACCTTAGCAGTGCTTTGATATAGTAATCCTTCTGTATTAATGATACCAAAATAACTTAATTCATCGATGATTCATCAATAAAAATATTGCTTAAAAACATTAAACTCTCTCAACTACTTTTTATAACGAGTGTTACTCTACGTTAAATTGCGAAACACACACACACAACTGATAATTTTGAAATAAATTAAAAATTTATAATTCACTAAGTTCACATTAAGGTGATACTTATTTATTAATATTTGAGTAAATATATTGAAAATAATCCTTCAATAAAATGCTACGATCTATTTTGAAAACGTAGCTATTATTATATTAGAAATAATATATGCTATGAGTTTTTAGTGGTTTAAAATGTATAATTAAAATGTATTTTAATGTTAATTGAGACCGCGCAGTAACTTAGTAGTGGCCGGCACGTCAAGAGTTCTAGTTCAGTGTCATTGAAAGCTCGCCTTGTAGAAGAGCTGTTGCATGTTAAATCTGACGAAGTTCTAATTCCTGCCGTTGGCGTGGTGTAGAAGTTTTGAGAGGAGGGTCCTCATCACTTGACCATAATTCAAAATTACGAACTACACCTCGTGTTTCTTCTTTGTGCGACTTAAATAAACATTAGCTCAATCCGAAATTTTTTAAAATATTTTTCAGATTGCTAAAAGTAAAACATTTGAATATTCAACATAGACAATCATATTTGTTAAACTGCTCAATAAAGAAATTTAACCAACTATCCGGTGGCCACAGGGTGATGGTCACGGATCCGTGAGTGCGTTAGTTTGAAACTTCGTGGCATTGAAGGTGGCCGCGGTAGCCGAGTGGTATAGGTATCGGATCGTGGCTGGCTTTGTCACGAGTTCGAGCCCAGTACCACTAAAGACCCGCCATGTAGGGCAGCGATGCACGCTAAATCTGTCGAGAGCTGAATCGTCCTCCCGTTGGTGTGGTAGTTAGGAGAGAGGGGTGCCAGCTCAGGTGTCGTCCACGTCACTTGACCATGGTTCAAAATTACGTGGTCCGTCACCAAAAGCCCTCGTGTAGCTGAACATTGCGAAGGTAATATTTACTCACTCACTCACTCGAGGCATTGAAGACCGCCTCAAAATTCACCCATTGGGGTGATGTGGACTTTTGAAGAGAAGGGATAACATCTCATGTGTCATTCTCGTCACTTGACCAAAATTGCGAGGTCTGTCGCCCGAAGCAATCATGTGACTTCACAGTGCGATGTAAATTAAATTCACATCAAATAGATAATCCGTTTTTAATAAGGTTCTGTTTGAAAAATCTTGTAAATTCTTTTAATAAAATTCTGCATAATACCTCTACCACACAAATCAATTCTGATTATATCACGCACTTGACGAGACGAAATCAGAAAGTACCATAGGCCCAGATGACTGTTCTGGAAACAGAATCCTCATAGAGGTTTGTTGACGAAAACAGGGCCCTTTTTTATTTCCTGTAGAGTAACAAGAATAGAAGGGCAGTCAAAAATATAAGCGGGTATAAGCTCTATATCTGAACAGTTATAACTATTCCTATAAATTCTTCTATCATACCTCTACATGATTTTATAAAGAATTTTATGGTGCGTCGAATTATTTCATACTTCCGTTTTTCTGACATGCATGAAGGGCTGCGGTAGCCCAGTGGTTAAGGTATCGGATCATGGCAGGCATGTCATGAGTTCGATCCCTGTACCACTAAAGACCCGGTAGGGCGGGAATGCACGTTAAATCTGTCGAGAGCAAACGTCCTCCCGTTGGTGTGGTGGGTAGCGGAAGGGGGGGTCATTTGTCGCCCCGCCTGACCATGGTTCAAAATGACGTGGTCCGTCGCCAAAAAAGCCCTCGTGTAGCTGAACAGTGCGACTTTAATATTTACTCACTCACTCACTGCATGCATGAATAAAGGTTTAATTTTATTAAAAGGAAAAAATTCCACACATGAAAAGAAGAAAACAGAATGTTTTTGACGTTACTCAAAGTCTGGAAATCAACATAAATTTCAATGCAGATATTTGATGAAATATTAAAAGGAATTGCACAACCAGTTTCCAAGAAGAGGAGATTAACTAAACGTGAAATATTTCCAAGCAGGACTATTAAATCATGTGTGTTTACAATATCTTATTTTGATATCTCCAAACGATTTATTGGAAATATTTGTTCACTGACGGATCGTGGAATTTCGCAAATCAGAAGGAATAAAACATATTTTGGATAAAAGATGGAATATTTTTCTCACATAAAAAATAATTTGTTTTTATATATTTACAGAAAGTATGTAAATACTAATTTGAATAATGAATATTTTATATCAAATTAAAAATTTCAAAACAAATATTGTGTTTTTTTGAAGTTTAAAAGTTATTAATTTAAGAAAAAAATCTATAAAAGATAATTTGTTTACGATTAGTACATTTAGATTTTGATGAGATATCTTTTATTTGGGGCAATGTTACGTAAGACATTATCTAATTTATATCTCAATCACCAATTTATAGCGGGCTGGGTGGCTTGGTTGGTTTGTCACCGGCCTTCTACACTTGAGGTTGCTGCTTTGACAAAGGCCCAAGTCGGTGGATTTTCATGATGCAGAAAATCGACAGAGGCCATTTCGTATGATTTACGGATGAAAAGTTCCTAGATGTGTTTGGTTTTTGGGTGCTCGGCAAAATTAAATCTAGACAGGTTTGATTGTCAGAGTTTTAGGTGCCTCCCCGTGGAGGAAACTGATTTCAAAATTTTTTGGGAATTGGTAGCGCCTATATGGTGCCGCGCTATAAAGTGATACCAGCTCCTGGGGAAAGTACTAGGTCTCTGCAAAGGTTAAAATTTCAATGCGCAGCCTCATTAAAAAAATATTTCAATCATAATTCGTACATAAAAGAAACATGAATATATATTTTTAATGTTGGGTTACACTTTTAAAAGCATTTTCACCTTCCTTCCTGGAATTTTTATAAGATTTTCAGTTTTTCTTTAACAAGCTTTCTTTTAATTATGAATTCTGAATTCTGATAACTGGTGCTTTTTTTAAAAAATGTTAGATATATGATTTTATTATTTAAGACATTGAATAATTTAGGTCCAAAAATAATAATTAAGATTATTCAATACATACTGTTTACAGCAAAATTTTAAGATTTATACATTTCTTATTTTCTTCTATATATATTTTTTAAAAAACAAAAATTTCCCAAATTTTTAAAATTTGTTTTTTTTCATACAAATGAAAAAAAAGAGTAGGGTTTTTAAATTGAAAATAAAATAAATTGAAACCTGATCGAATAACGGATAATTGAATAATTTTCTTTCTTCATTTGCGAGTCTTTTCAAGAAAATTCTGTATATGCCCTTTTGCTCCTACAAAATCCTTGGGAACGAGAATGAGAGTATATATCTTCGCACTACAAATTAACACACGACAGCTATTGGCGACGGATCTCGTGATTTTGAACCTTTATCAAGTGGCGAGGATGACATCTGAGCTGGCGCCTCCATTTCCAAACTATCACACGTCGACAACGGGTGCACACACACAAATTCCTTGGATGTGGGAGCTATGGATCTATGTTTTTTTTCACTACTGAGTCGGGATTCAACTTGAACTTTTTCTATGTGTTCATCTTAAGAAAAACTACAGACCCGCCCGGTACCATTCTTCCAAAATCATAAAGAGGCAGTGGAGTTATGGAGAATATTAGCCGCCCCCTGCAAAGTCAGGTTTTGCCTTTGGTATTCTATAAATTGGTTAAATACGTGTTATTATTTGTTTGTATTGGGTTTATTTCGTTAACCAGTAAAGACTAAGAGCTAACAAACAAAAATGTTTATTCAAACAGTTACCAAAAAAGGGGCAACACAATTACAGAAATGCTATTTTAAGTTGAACATTTAAACGCACGTCGTTGACAAGAGCTAAAAAGTTCGTCTGAAGTCGTCAGATCATTCTCTCTCTCTCCATTCCCTTCTCCGCTCTCGGCTATGTTTCGGGATCGCACCTCGCCTCCCTGTGAAGCGAGCTGAGTCACGTGTCAGGGCGCATGCAGTGCCGCCCTCCCTGGGCCTTTCACATACATATTTGGCGTCTAGACAGGCTTTGGAATCTTTAGAATCCTTGGCCCTCCGCGATGCAGGGGGTGTACATTACACCATTGTAAAGAGGGGTCTCTATAAAAGAAATGGTGTTACGGTTTGGGTCGACGTGGTGTTGGACGGGCACACAACTTGAACAATGCAGGAAGGTAACTTGACTGTTCTAAGGGTGTAAGAGTGAGATTTTAGAATCATGTTTTTAGCTTTTCAGAAGGGCAGATGCCACCTAGTTCATTTCCATGGACAGAAACGTCCATCCGCTTAGAGTTCGGCTAATAGATGAATACCCGAGATCGAAAATATTCAGAAGACCGAGTGTCCAGCAAGATCTCCTCACCTGAACCCGATTAAACATGCCTGGGATGCTCTTGATAGAGCAGTTGCAGCTCGACATCCCCCTCCCCCAAAATTCCTGGATCTATCAAGTGCCTTGAAATGGAGTGAGATTTATTTTCTTAAGACCTCATAGACAGTATGAGAAATCGTAATGTGAGTTGCATTGTTGTCAGAGGTGATTATATCCCATATTAAATCCATCACAAGTGTTTTCTTGCTGCATCATTTTTGGTGCTATCAGAATTTTCATAAGCGTGAATCATGATCATGAAAGCGAGTAACTAATTTTCTGTTGTTGTTGTATCTTTTTAATAAGCGTTTTAAGTGTTTTGATTCCAAATATCACTCAAATCATTTTAGTACCTAGTTTTGGAAAAATTTGCGAATATGTGTTTGTTGGATAACTTTTGCATACCAGTCTAATATAGCCTTTCACTAGATTTATTAAGAATCAAATCTATTTACAATCTTCAATCTATTATAAATCAAACAATTTATTATGAATCAAAAATTATTATTTGATGTATGATCCATGGAAATGATATATGTTATATCGAAATGGTATGGTATAATAATAAATAGAGTATGGAAATGGCGCATTTTTTTAAGTAATTTTCTTTAAATTTTTAGGGTTTTTAAATAACCTCTAATTTTATTGGTCATTTCATTATGTTTTTGGACGTTTGAAAATAAAATACAATTTGCTTTTTGTTAAACTATATTTTTTTATATATATTACAAACATCTAGTATTTATTAACTTTTTATAATTTTTTTTTATTCCTTGTGACGGGCTCATCACCCTTTCTACTAAAAACCCCTCTTGTGTTCTTTAGGGCCGAAAAGGCAAATTCTTTCCAACCAAATCCAGAAGCGAAGCGTTATTATGCAAATTAAGAGCCTTTTAAATAGCAGAAGTTTAGCGTAAGCAGGGTGGCCTTTGGGAAGTGATAATGCTAGTTTGTGGTTAGGTATGTTAAATATAAAAGTGAGAAGTTATCCGACATTCAAGAGTTCAGCTATTCGTGCCAGTGCGTTCAAGTCAAGGTGGATACCATTCCACGCGAGATAAAGAAAAGTCATTAAGGTTTCGAGAGAGTTGCTGCTACCTAGGATATAGAGGAAGGACCGTTCTATTAACTACTAAAAACTGTGTATATACTGCGATTAGGATAAGGCGGTAAAGTTAAACATAGTGGTCAGGGTCACGCTTATTTGGTAATACGTATTGTGTGTTTCTTAACCTCAGATCCACTAAGTTAAAATATAAATATTATCATTGTATAGTGTTTAAGTTAAAATCTTAGTAAAGAGATATTAAGATTATGGCAACGCCTGGTTCTTCATTCACTCCCACACCTATAGGTCACGAGGAAAACGTAGGAGTAGCGCATCACCCAAGGGCTAATGCCTTGCATCCTTAAAATAATTAGAAAATGCACTAATTTATTAAAATTATTATTTGTTAATAACAATTTGTTAAGTTATTTGTTTGTGATTACTAATTTATTAAAATTATTATTTGCTAATTTATTCTATACATATTATGACAAGTCACACTGATATTCTGCAGTCGGGCTCTATTTGTGTTACTTCAGTACATTTTTTTAATGAAATTTTTCTTTTAAATTCTTGAAACAATGTATAAAATATTTTTGATGTTATTATCATTGTTATGGAAGTCGTAATATTAATTTCAAAAGCATTTGGTTATTTTCATGTCTACAAATTTTAGCACAAATATCAAGACCGAAAAAAATCATCACAGATAGATGTTGTGTTTTTAGTTAACCATATTAATTCTTGTAGAAAAGCCATAAAATTAAATTGAAATAATTTCTGAAATTAAAAGAAAAGAGAACTGTGATGCTTGATGTTATTTCGAAAATATTCTTAATCAAATATTATTGAACACATAATATAAAAAAAATAACTCCTAAGTAAATCAAAGAAAAATTTTATATTTAAGTTACTTTTTACTAAATAATTACAATTAATATAAAATGCATATTACAGAATCACACTATTAAGTGGCAAAATAGAAAGCGATTTTCCTTCGAATATTTTCACTTTTTCTTTCTATATGGGTATTGGACTATTATTTTTGTTTGTTACTTTTTATTCGTTAACTAAATTTAATTATTCCAATAAGAAACCACAAACAAAAAAAGGGGGATTCCCGGGGGGGGATTCGAACCCACGACCGGGATTGAAGTCCAACGCTACCATTTACAGGACACAAAGGGGTTTTTTTTTATTATGGTTTTGGGACTATTATTTTTGTGTTTTTTAATTATTCATTAATTATAATTTAATTTTTAAAAAACTGTTTTAAATTCAAGTGTCACCCACAAATTTTTAAAAAAAATGTATTTGAACAGAGGATGAAAAAAAGGGCCCCGAACGATTGAAAATTTGAACAAATATATATATATATATATGTGGATAATTAAATTTAGATTAAAATTAAATTCCTATCTAGCAATTCACTTTTTTATTTTTCCCCCACCTCTTCAAGTATCAAATTAATCACCATTTATTTCTTCGAACATATTTCTAGCCAAAAACATATCTAATTTCGATCATTATATTTAATAGCCTATATGTCACTTTTTTCAAAAAACCTCAGAACCCCACGATCGGTGTTTTAAGTTTTAAACCCCAAAGATTTTCTGTGGCGGCTTTTTCCTCCTTGCTCTTTGCGTCGTGTTCTAACTTTGATCAAATAAATTTCCCTTTTTTAAAAACAAAATCTTTCTGCCCAAATCATGTCATAAATATACAGTAGAACGTCGTTTACCCGAACTTTTATTATCCGGACCAGTTTTTTTTTCTTTGTCAACTACAAGTACTGTAAGAAAGGGGATGGAATGCTGTGCCCAATTTTAAAAGGGCAAAAAACTTCAATTCGCCCCGGGGAGATTACCGACTTTGCCCAATCAACCCCAGGATTTAAAGATTTGAAAAAGATGTGAAACAAGTGGCCGCGAGGGGGATTTCAATGATGACAATTATGACTTCCGTGCAGGAAAATCCGACCCGAACGTAAACGGATGAAGACGATGAAATAACCATCCTGCGATAGGTCAGGGGGACCCGCGTAATGAGGTGTGGGATTTCAAAAAGATGAGACATTTTGAATTTTAACACAACTTTTATTAAAAATAACTTAAATTATTTAAACTAAAAACAACTTTTTTTAAGTAAAAAAAGCCACAATTAAACTGAATATGCAAGTCGATCGCAAATAGATCACTTATCTTAATTATATTTATTATCGCCTTCAACTTCCTAAAAAAAATATTACCTTTTATTGATAATCCCCCTACCTTGGTTGAAGACTCCCCTATTCGGCTTTTGAGATGAATACTCGGGCCCTTTTTAATCTTTTTATTTTTAAATTTATTAATGACGTGGGTATCCCCTTTTTGGGTTGAGGGTCAAACCTTTTCCTAACAATTCCGCACTAAGTTTTTCCCTCAGGTTTCCTCCTTTCCCCAAACCCTCATCCTTTTAAAGTAATCATTTGCTTTTTCGTCCTGTTTTTTTTGGTATTGGGTTGGAAAATTTTTTATTAATCGGGCCGCCCAAAAAACTTGGGTTATTTTTTGGAAGAAGAACGCGAGAACGTCAAAACCCCCCTCAAAAAAAAAACGTGATTTATTTAAGGGTTCTCAATGCCCTTAAAAATTACGTCCTAAAAATTTCTGAATCTTTCGCTTTCTAAGTTTTATTTAAATTTTAACCGAACCCTCTTTTTAAAACCTAAAATTTTCCCAATATTTAATTTGACTTTAATTTTCATTACTCATCATAAATTTAAAAATTTAATATTCAACAATTTTTAAATTTAAACTCGTGACAATAAATTTTATTCCATTAACTAGGCCAACATTAATAATTCTGTTTAATTTTGGTCCCTTCTCACTTTTCTTTTATACTCTTAAATAACATGTTTATACCCCTTAAATTTTCATAATTTTTTTTGGGTGGGAAAACTCTGCATCCGTAATCATTTCATATGGAGCTGGAGTTTCTCCCCTTTTTCCCTGTTTAATTACTATCATCTATTCAAATTTTCGGGGCTGTCCCCAAAAAAAAATCTCTGAGTCACTGTTTAATTTATGTTGTGTTTACATAATACCAAAGTTTCACAATTTTTATCTTTTATATTTTTGTAAATCACAATAAAAATTTCATTTCCATCCCGCATCTGGTTCCACAAAATTCCCCAAAGAGGGGCCCGTTTATTTTTGTTAGTCCCCCACACCCGGGGTTTCCCCGAACCCGATGCCTCAAAAACGGAAAAATACAACAAATATAAATATATAATTTTTATAATTACAAAAAATTTTTCAATAAACCATTAAAACAAATAACCAAAAGGGTGCATTAAAGTCATACATCGAAGCAAACAAATTGCATAAATTGTTTTTTTAAAAAAAAAAAAATTTTTAACAAGTCAAAAGTTCAAAAATAAAATACACTCATTGTAGTGTCCTTTTGCCATAACTTTTAAAAAAACCCCCGAACTTTTTTCTTTGCAATAATTTTTCCCACCACTTGTTGGGAAAAATCATAAAAAAAAGAAACAAACAACCTGATTTTTATTTGTCCCCCTATAGGACTTCCAATGACGGGTGCTACCACTGTTCTTTCCTTTTTTTATTCCTTGGGCTTTGGGAAATTTTTTTATGATGCCTGCTGTAGGGCTTTGTCTCCTTGTCAGCTTTTCTTTAGGTCTTTCTTCCTTGGCGGTCGGGGCTCCTGATCCTTTTTTATGGTTTTGGGCCCCAGGTTGTAGTATTGTCCATCTTAATTTCAGTTGTTCCCTCTTGTTCTTTTTTCCCCATATAAATAGTACTGGGTGACAATGGTCTTTTTTTAATATTATTGTGTCCCCCTTTTTTGCCACTTTTCTGTGGTCCACTTGCCTGATCCATACGACCTTTTCATTCCCCTTTGCGAGTTTTGTTCTTTTTTCTTTTCCCGTTCGTAAATGAACAAAAGGTCTGCCAGTGATCTGGTTTTTCGATCCCATCTGTATTTTTTTATTGTTTTGATTGGCGTTTCCTTTTTACTCTAAACGTTTCACCGCAGATCTTTCTTTCCCCTAGTGTGACTCATTTAATCTTTGATACATTTTCCAAATAAAGTTTCCTGACGGGTCTGATATATCTGGGCTACCTGTTCCACGACCTCGTCACATTTCCCATGACGATATATTCTTTTTGATCAACGTTAACCTTAATCTTTTTCCCGATTTCCATATTACTATTATTGTTATTTCTTCTTTAATATTTGGGTCCTTCAAATTTTTTTTTAAATTTGGGCCCGATTTTATTGCTGCTGAACAAAAGGGGGGTTTTTAATAAAACCCCAAACATTTCCCTTTAATTTGTAATCTCGTCTTCGTCTGTTATAAAATCTTTCCCCCCTTTTAGTTTTTTCTTAGTCGCTTCCAAAAATTTTTTTATATTTTGAACTTTGAATTCCGAACCCTCTGAAATCAAAAATTTTTGAAAGGGGTAATCAATTTTCGACCAAAAAAAAATTCAGCAGGTGATTTTTCCCGTTGTTTCATTCACCGCCGTACGAATAGCGTAAGCAAACTCACGAAATTTATCCCGACGTGTTGATCATTAACATAATTTGCAATCATTTGCCATATTTTGTTCTCTTTCAGTCCGATTTTCGTGGCCTTTGCACAGTCTTCCCTGTTATGCCTAATCTTTCCTTAAATGTTCAAAATTTCGGATATAAAAAGGGGACTATTATCACTTATTAATTTTATTGGGCTCCAAAACGCGTATAAAGTTATCAAAAAAATATCCGCTATTATACGAGACGAGGCCTTTTTAAGAGGTATAATTTCAGCCCATTTGCTGAAATGATCGGTTATTACAAAAATATAGCGATTACGTCTTATTCTCGATATAGGATACGGGCCTAACAAATCTAACGTCACTATCTCATTTGGATAATTTGATATAATTGGATTTAATCGACCAGCTGGTAACGCGTTTTTATAGTTATTAACTTGGCACATATGGCATGTAGAGACATATTGATCAATGAATTTTCTCATGTACGGGAAATAACAAACGCCCCGAATTTTATGATACGTTTTAAATCTTCCCAAGTGTCCTGCAATTGGCCTGTCATGAAATTCTTCATTATTTCATTCCTAATTTTGGAATTAACCCGCATTTCACCTAACGACGTTGGTTTTCGCAAAATAACAAGCTCATTAGCGAAGTCGTGGACACTCACATATCGTTGCATTAACCGAGTTATTTTCCCGGGGTTTCTAAATATCTATAGATATGCCCTAATTTGGGTCATGTTTTTTTCCGTTATTAACTGTTCCGCGAAGTAAGTATAAACCCCCTGTATTGCACAAATTAACTTTTTTCTCCTACTTATACTTTTAACAGGATTTTCGATAAAAACATTAGCACAATATTTAACTTCATTTCTGACCCATTAACGCGAAAATTCCCCTTTATCTACTTTATCTTCAACCAGCGAATCTTGAATTTTCAACGATTTCTGATCAAAATCTAAAATAATTCTTGATCCATTTTATAAAATCAATACCGAGAATACATGGGTATTCCAAATCTGTCACCACCTGAAATGACCAAATCTAACAAAATCTCGATCTGAATAATCAATTCTACAATCCCCATGTTTGGCATTTCGCACCCTGTGCTGTTATTACCTGGGCTCGCGTTTTTTAATTTGCTTATAAAAATATTTTCTATATCTTCTACCGATATAAATGATCTATCTGCTCCGGTGTCCCATAGCGCTTAAAAAATGTGTTATTTAATAAAATAGGAACGTGGGGAAGTTCTACGGGTGATATACATATCGGAGAAAGTTTAATTGGTATTTCTCTTGCCGATTCTTTTGAGGTTGATCTTTAATTTTTACAATATTTAATCGTCCCTTTGCATCCTATAGCCTCGACTGAAATTTCACTGAACCCTATTTCTACGGTCCCTCTATTAAAATTATCATTTCGCCCCATTTCGAAATTGGTAACCCTGTCGTTGAATCTCTGATCTCTATCTGAAATCTATTCCCTCTCGAACCTCTATTACTTTGAGGCTATTTTCATAAAATCATTTCTACCATTATTTGGTATACGCCCAACCTCAAAATTCCTCCAGTTTCTGCGATTAGCATCAAATTAGGCATCCTATGCGCGTTTTGACCTCGTCTTTCTACATTATCACTATTCTGTGAACCCCCTTTTAATTTGTAAAAAAACCTCTCTTCGAATTAGCTAAGACTCCCAAAGTTGTACCGTGTTCTGCGGATTGCGCACTTCACGTAGTCTTGGGTCTGTGGAGGCTGCGGTAGCCCAGTGGTTAAGGTATCGGACCATGCAGGCATGTCATGAGTTCGAGCCCAATACCACTAAAGACCCGCCGTGTGGGGCAGCGATGCCCGTTAAATCTGTCGAGAGCTGAAATGTCCTCCCGTTGGTGTGGTGTGGTAGTTAGGAGGGGGTGCCAGCTCAGGTGTCGTCCACGTCACTTGACCATGGTTCAAAATTACGTGGTCCGTCGCCAAAAGCCCTCGTGTAGCTGAACAGTGCGACGTTAATATTCACTCAAACTCAAACTTGGATCTGTGGTTCGAGTCGAACTAAAATGTGATCAACCAATTCCGCCTGCGACATCCCTAGCTCTAATTTCTTCTGGATTTTTAATAAATCGTAAACAAAGTCAGTGGGTTCCTGATTTCTTCCCTACTGTGAAGCGAAAAATCGAGCTTCCAATTCTTTCTTATTTTTGATTGGAAAAGCTCAATTCAGCCTTGAGCTGCGAAATCCGTGGCTGTATCTTCACTAGCACCGATCCAAATATTGAGTACCAATCTTGAGCCCTTCCCCGAGATGACTTTTCGTAAAACATGACAGATTACTTGGGATTTCAAGTAACTTTTTTGGTTATCTATTGTCTCAAGGAACTCTTAATGTTCTCGACCCTGAAAATACATTTCAGTTAATATCTAAATCCACCCCAATTCCTAACCAGAATTAATATAGTTCGGGTCCATTGAGACATAGCCATCCTGCGATAGTTATGTCTAGTGGGTCCGCGTAAGCTAAGGTGTGGGCTTATCTAAAAGATGGACATTTTGTAATTCTTAACACAACTTTTATTAAGAATAATTTTAAATTACTTAATTCAAAGAACAACTTTTCTTTAAATGAGAATGCCACTAATTAAACTGAATAGCAAGTCAGATCGCACAACCAGATCACTTATCTTAATTATATTTAATTATCTGCCCAATCTAACTTCCATACAAAGTATTACCTTTTTTTGAGTAATCCTCCTACCTTGTTGAAGACTCTCCTATTGGCTTTTGTAGATACGAATACCAGGCCTTATTAATCTTTCTTTTATTTAATATTATTAATGACGATGAGCGTATCCTTCTTCCCTTGGTTGTGGTCGTCTAACGCTTGTTCCTAACAATTCCGCACTAAGTTATCTCTAGGTTGCCGTCGCTTCTCCAAACCCTTATCCTTTTAAAGTATATCCCATTTGCATTTTCGTCCTGTTTCTCTTCTGGGTATTGGGTTGGAAAAGTTTTGCCATTAATCGTGGCCTCAAGAACTTAGGAGTTATGTTAGAAGAAGAACGCGAGAGACGTCACAACGAGGACAACAACAATAACGAAAGACAGCTGTGGAGTGGTACGAATCACAATCAGAGTGCTGTCCTACTCAACTGCTGCTGCTCAAGAAAATCAGAGACCTTGCAGCAAAAAAAACAAAGGTGTACGATGGTACATCGAAAAATAAGTGATTATTTTCCACAATAAAGGTAAAATTGTGCATTTTGCACCTATTTTGCTTTTTCTTCAAACACGTTTCCCGCATGTAATGATTTTCAATATTCGTACAGTGTCCGGTTTCATATATTGCATGTGGCCGCGGTAGCCGAGTGGTATAGGCATCGGATCGTGGCTTGCCTTGTCACGAGTTCGATCCCAGTACCACTAAAGACCCGCCGTGTAGGGCAGCGATTCACGTTAAATCTGTCGAGAGCTGAAACGTCCTCCCGTTGGTGTGGTGTGGTAGTTAGGAGAGGGTGCCCTGCTGGCGCCCACGTCCGAACATGGTTCAAAATTACGTGGTCCGTCGCCGAAAGCCCTCATTTAGCTGAACAGTGCGACGTAAATATTTAATCAATTCATATATTGCATGGATCGCATTCGATGTTCGGTTATCCGAACGGTGTCCGGTCCCAATTGATTTGGATAAACGACGTTCTACTGTATATATATATATTGCCGCACACATAATTTGCTACAAGTCCCGACAGCCCAGTCGGCAGAGCGTCTGGAATTTTTGTTTTCATTATTAACGTATTGTTTGTCTAGGTTCTAGATGAATCTAGATCATTCTTTAGAGTGCATACTGGATATTTCTCGAATATTCGGTAAGTGTATAAAAGCCGAGTACGTCGCCAGTTGGGCGTGTTCTCAGTCCAGTGTTGTATCGAGCTTCCTCGTTAGAATAAATCTAATTGGTTGCTTAACTGAACGGTGTACTTCTTTCGAACTCCGTGACAATATTGTGCAATTTTTAGGTAAGTTACCTCTATCTTGTAATGGATTTAGATATTCCTATCCATTATTTTCTATTGGTTTTTGCTGAGTGTTATTTACATAAAGGGGGAAAGTTGGCTGACTAAAAAACATGTTCAACCCCATTTTTATATAAATTTTTTTATATATTAGCTGTACTAAGTCAGCAATGTTTATAACACTGCAAAACATCCATTTTATAATTTTTAGTCTCGGTTACTCATATGTCCTTCATTGTGTGATTTTCCTACTGTCTACGTGTTTTGCGAATGTGATTGTTAGAATAAGCCTATATATATACATACATACATACATACATAGGGGAGTGTGTGTGAACTAATAGTAGGAATTGAAAAAATAAGTTTACAGAAGAGATCATTTTGAAAATTGGTTTCTGAAAGAGTACAATAATATATATTCAAAGAATAATTAGTATAAAAGTGGTTTTATTTGAATAGCGTAGGTACAGAGCACAGAATATCATACACAGAATCCTGTTTCCTATTAAACATACAAAAATAATTCGGATATAAAATATTATCGGATTTTTTTCCCGGAATAAATGTGTTATTTGGGAAAAAATACATAAAAAGGTTATATTCTGACAATTACCTACTGATGTAGTCCATTTATAAAATTTATTTCGGTCATAGTACGTCATTGTTTACGGAAAAAGAGATTTCTTCGTATTCATTTCGTGAGCATCATAAAATTAGAAGAAAACCTATGAGCACATATATCTCTTATCTATAACAAATTAATAATATTTTCGGCTCAACGTAATTGAGTATTGCATAAATATAAAAGTTTTATTTTACAAGAATTTAGAAACTTTTATGAATATTTTTATTATTTATGTTTATACGCATCAAAAACATATTTCAGCGAATCGCACAATTTTTCATAAATTAAATTAGTTGAAATAATTATATATTAGTCTGTTGAAAGCTATTCAATTCCAAGGAAAATAATACTTTCAAAATGAAAAAAAATTAAACTGCGGTATTTTAAAAAATATCGACCCAAATTTATATGATTTAAAAAAATTACTTCACATTTACCTAATCAAGATATAGAAATAGTATAGAATTATTTTCCTTTCATTTTGAAAAGTGATTTTGAACCTATAAATTAAAGTTTCTTTGAAATAAGAAAAATTAAATATATGTGTGAAGTAGGCGAACTCTCTCTCTCTTAAGGAAAGAAATCCAAATAAACTTTTGACCCAGTTTCTGAATTTAATAGAAATGGAGAAAATGGAATTTAAATTTAATTAAGTCTTTGGAAGTTTCCTTTTTCTAATTTAGAAAAATAACGTAAAAAATTAAGTGAGGATTAAATAAGATTTCGAAGAGTTTAAACATGTCATTAGCAATAATTTTGGAAAAACCGAAAAACTGGGAATAATTTCCAGAGTTTTTATCACAATTTTTCGGTACCATTACTTTTAAAGTGTGTTTTGACTGGTGAATTCAAAGTTAAAAGGTGGAGAAGTATTAATTCAGAAAGATATAATATGTTTTCCCGTAAAAATATAAGTAGCAGTAATTTCTTAAATCCTGGTCTCCTTTAATTTTTTCTAGAAGAACCTGATCATTTTTTAAATAATTTTGTTGTAGTTTTTTGTATCATTAAACATTCCCTACTCCTAGTGCAGGGGTGGTGAACCTTTAAGGATCACTACGTGCCATTTTTTCCTAAAGAAGTGTCTAATGAGATGTAGACGTGCCGTCACAGTAATTTTGACTTGGGATTATTGGGAAAATAATAAAACTAAATACTAAGAACACAAAACTCTTTATTTACATAAAAAAAAATTTTTTTGCACTGTATAGTTAGTTGTAAATATTTTAGTTATGAGTGTAATTCAAATTAAAGTAACATTAGTGTGAGTTCTGTTGTTGCAGATTGTGAGCGGATGACAAATGATTTTTGTTAGGATTCTAAAATGTTACTTTTAGTAGAATGCATGCTCAAATTTGAGTCTTCGACCCAATTTATTATAGTATTTAAGCAACAAATTATTTTTGTTGTGGTTTACCTTTTTGACAAGAGAATTTGCGATTTGTTTCAAAATGCCTTTTTACAGACGTTGTTCAACATACCACTATTACAGAACATAAAACACACGTCCCCTTACTAATAATGCCGAATTTCTAGATTCACCAAATTTGAAATTATTTGTTACTTGCCTTTTTTATTCTTTGCTGAACTAGCCATGTTAAATAACACTTAAAAATCGTAAATATAACACAAACAAATTTCAAAATACAGTTGTGTCAATGAAATTGACTATGGTATGCGTAGACACACTTTGCATCATAAGCAATTGTAGTCCACGACGTAACTAAGAAAAGACATTAACAAACGAGTGTACGCACCACACCGCGAGCGATCACTCGCGTTTGTTCTTAATACTTCATAGTGAAGTTTGTTATTTTGAAGTAAAATGCTAACCATTTTGTCGCTGGCATGCCCAGAATATAGTGTCGCATGCCAATGGTTCGCCGTCCCTGTCCTAGTGCATGTTGTGACTTATTGTGACATGGAAGTTTTTTATAGAAATAAATAAACTTTAATATTGTTATGTGGTTGTTTGACTTTCAAAAGAAAGGTAAGATCTCAACGTAATTAATAAGCTACATATGGAATTTAACAAAAATCGAAACATAAAAGGGGATTACGAGGGGTTAAGGGGCATTGGAGATAAATATTTTCCCGTTTTTAAATTATTAGACCTACAATTACTAACCTACCTACAGATCTACAGACTAACCTGTGTATTATTTAAACGTCCTATCCTTCCTTTTAAATCAAGAGGCGAGAGTTACAACCGTCGCTGGATGCCGCTGGGCATATGGCTCGCGAAGCGAGCCTCCATCTCATATCATATCTTCTAATGGTGCCTGAGGGAGTAGCAGTCCTTGTTGAGAGGAAACAACCTGATTGGCTGTTGGTACGTGGAGAGAAGGCGTAGCTGACTGGTGCCTGGAGTTGGAGGCAGAATGGAGGTGAGAAGTTGAAAGGTTCACATCCTTGAGTGGCTCAAAGCCTGGCTTGTGATTGGTTAAGGGGGGTGAGTGAATTGGCATTGGATTGTGAGAGTTGCAACAACGTTTTTTAATACAATCTAACGCTACATGTTAGGACTTAGATATTAATAATTTATACATAATATATAAAAAGTACGAGGGTCGGGGCAAAAGTCATGGCAACTATTTTTTTCTTGAAGGTACCAGTCCGGTTGGAAAATCTGACATGTACAGATGAAAGGACAAGGTGTTAACTATATGTGGGACAATGAATAGCACTGAAATATCGTAACACACTAATTTATTACGGTAGTATATATATACAGGGAAATATGGTCTTCACGGTGCAAAAGAATGACAACACAGTACACAGTACAACCACCGTGTTACTGCACGGTATGGTAAGGCATTATTTCCAATGGCTTCCACTAATTCACCGTGATATTCCATCGCATTTTTCCCTCGGAAAACGGCTATTTTGATGTAAGAATGCTGCTCAACACGGGTTACTTCCATCACCAGACACTCACTAACTGACTGAATTCACAGCCCTCGCTGCGCTACTGCCAGCTATCACAGAGCCATCTGTTCCTTTGTATACACACTATGCCTGCAAAACTTCCACACGACACGTATACGTTTGTTATCCATCCACATATCTACAAGAAAAAAATAGTTCCCATGACTTATGCCCCAACCCTCGTATATATCCATACAACATTATGAAATACCCAACGAAGCGGGTGTGTAATGGCTAGTATATGTATATACGAAATCATACTTCGACTTACGCGGTTGTCACTCAGTCCCACCTATCGCGTAAGTTTGGGGTATTACTGTGTATTGAAAAGCTCTACAGTTACTTCGATGCAATTTTCATCTTAATCCTTTATCTACCGACGGTACTTATAAGTACCACTTATTTTAAAATTACATAGAATAACCCTTTTTACGAATTACTCTGACGATAGCAGGAGATATTCTTTTAAATCCACTCTTCCTAGATATATGGCAGCACGGGTTCTATCATGAGAATTTTAGCGGGGAAGGTGAATAGTTTTATAGCAGAAATTGCGTTTTCATCTGACGGCGTTTTCAGCGGATTGCCAAGATAATCATTTTTGTTCCGAAAAAATAGTTAAGGTATCCGACTGCGTTCGGAACCGTGATTTTGCAAAAGCATATAAATGGATAATATATATGATATTTAGTGTCACTTAGATTAGAAAATGTATATAAAATTGTTTTAAGAACAGTATTACAATAAACAATTATTTAAGTACAATATTTTGACAAAAAATGAACATAGAATGACCTATTTTCAAAATATTCTCCTTTTGTGAAAAATGCTTCTATTATAATAATATTTTGCCTGTATGTAGCTCAGACCTTTGTACAGAGGCTCAACTAGAATTTTTGAAATATATAACTTAGAAGTGGATTTATCCAAGTCTTAAGACAACAGAGGAGAAATTTTTAAGAAAAATGCCGATATATATATATTTCAAATGGGTTGTAACTCTGAAATAATGTGTATTTTTCAAAAATCATAGTTGAGCCTCTGTACAGAGGTCTGAGCTATATACAGACAAAATATTATAATAAAAACATTTTTCACAAAAAGAGAATATTTTGAAAAAAAGCTATTCTTTGCGAAATATTGTATATAATTTTTTTTTTGTCATAATGTCCTTAAAACAATTTTATACATGTATTCTTATCTAAGTGACACTAAATATCATGAAAATTATCCATTTATACACTTTTTTAAAATCACGGTTCCGAAATAGTTGGATACCTTAATGTCAAAAGGTAAGTGTCTTATTTTATTTGTATGTTAATAAAGACCTTAGGAAACGATTTGCCGATTTATTTTAAGTGAGCAGCGTGTATAATTAATTTTACAGTTGAATATTTGAAATTAATTAATTAGCTCTAACTAATTAAATTTCCCTAAGTTGAGTATTTTGTTTATGTATATCCCTTAATTTTCAATGTAGTGATTCAAATATATATATATATTGCATGAAAAGCTGCAGTAAATCATAATGCGGTAGATAAAGGGTTAACTGATATCCCACATGACGTTGTTATGACTGGAATCGTTGTTAAATGAAACGTGTAGATAATCAGCGTATAAATTTTCTGTGCTTGTGCTAGTAAAACATTTATAAAAATAACTCAGACGGTATGACGCGGTAAATGATAAATTTAACATTGTTTACTCTTCGAGTTCGATAAAGGCAGTATCATACATTAAGGTAACCAACTACCTTAAAATTGTGAATTTTGCCAAAAATTGACAAGTTTTTCTACGATTTTATTTTATAGACGGTCTTATTATCTTCATAAAAATACAAAGTTTATTATTTTCTATTCACTAGAACAAAAACTAATAGTGTTTTAGTTAAAGCAGATGTCACTACTTTAAGCACGATGTCATACTTTAAATTGCGTTTTGCTCGAAATGTTTTTTTTTTGGGGGGATACTCAAATGGAACAATGATTGCTAAAACTTCTGAAAATAATTAACTGAAATTTTTTGTGTATGCCCTGTATAGTAGTAAAAGTGTTTTAACCTTCATATTTATCGATCACTGTTTAATTACAAAATTTACAGTGCTTCATGTGAACAAAAATTCATGCGTGAATTTCATGTGTAACATATGTGAATTTCATATAATTACAAAGATAAAGTGCTCTAGTTTTTATAAAAATTAAAATATCCCTTATCCTGAAGGTCATTTCAAAAATGAATAGCAAAACAACACTTTAAAATTGAAAATTGAAAATTTGTTCATAAAGTTTTTGTACAGAATGGAGTCCGTTTATGTAACATTTTGTAAATTTTTCCCATTTCAGTACTAATAATTTCTCTTCTTAATTTGAGCATATTTTTCTTAAAATGTACCATATAAATCTAAAAACCTCAAAAAAATCCCCATATCTTCAGTTTTTTAAAAAAAGTTGTCGCAAGAGTGTCGGATACCTAAGTTGACGGGGAGGAAGCAATCGACGACATCTTAACACCTTCACCGAAGTGAGATTCATTTACTACTTGAAAAATGGCAAGAAATCATAAATAGTAATGGTAAATTAAAAAAATATTATATTACTAAACCTTCATTCTCAACAACAACAACAAAAAAAGACGGGTAAAGCTTTCCGAAATTTACATTCTTAACTATTTGCTGTCTTGAAAATGAATGAACGTTACATGTGTTGGACTTTTTCCAATACAAGCAACATGTAGAAGAAACATAATAGTCTGGCTGTCAGAAGGGCATATTAGTTAAGTAGCAGGTAAAAGCTTCTTAACTCCCTCAAAGATTGCCGCGTACCAAAGAAAAAAAGGGCGTTTAATCCATTAGAACTTTAAGTCTTTAACGTTGACGCGGAACAGAAAGTGTGTAGCGAACTACCGCTCACGCTGATTTGAGGGTTTCATAGAATGAAGAAGCATCTTTAAAAATCAACAAACTTTTATTTCTTAGCTTTTCAATGGGCTTTATTCATGTGATGTCTTAGTCACATGAGATAATGATAACCACGTGCTGCTAGCCAATCAGCTCAAAAACTCATGTGACGTCATAGTCACACGATGGAAGCAATCATGTGTTTCCAGCTAATCATTTCATGCGTTTCGTTGTCGCCAGCTTGTGCTTTTTGCAGAAACGTTCTTTTTAAAAAGTACATTAATTAATAACGCACACAGATGAAGGAAAACAAGATTTTTATTTTAATTTTAAAATCTTTTTGAAGAAATTTTTTAATAATATTTAGCTTTTTTGAAATTTGAAATTTTATCGAAGTTTTACAAATAGAGCAATAAATATAATTAGTTTCCGTTTTGAATTCAATGGATTGATTGATTGAATATTAACGTCACACTGTTTAGCAACACGAGGGCTTTTGGCGGTGGACCACTCAAGTGGACGTGGACGACACCTGAGCTGGCAGGGGAGGGGAGTGGCCAAAAGAATGTGAAGATTTGGATCGCCGTGGTAGGGTTGCAGAAATCTCCATGTATGAAAATTTTCCACTTCTCCCAAGAATTACTACTAGGGAGGGAACCTCACACTGTACACAAAAATGTATTTACACACACCACATTTTTAATGACGGTTGTGTACACTGTCAGGCTATTATTCCATAACAGTTCATGACGTCAGAACCAAGGGGACAAAGTGTTACTTTGAGGAAGTAAAAGGAGAAAGGTTTTCTAGAACCCATTTCCCTACATTCTGATTTGACTCTCTAAAAAGGACATGCTTTACGAGGACCGTCTTAGGGATCCGGCTGAAGCGAAGAGCAAAACGTGCTCTGTGAGTGTAAGATGTGTTAGTATGTTCCTGTAAATAAACTTGTATATATATATATCTGTAGCCTGACTGTGTGTTTTCGTATTCAATACGCTACACCACATCCATGTTACATATCTTGGGAGGTGGACTGGAGGTGGCAGACCTATTGCTTGGCCGTCATGCTACCCAAACCTCAATCCTTGTATTTCTTCCTCTGGAGTCACCTGACATCATTTGTGAATGAGAAACCGAGTTGTTACAGTGGAGGATTTCACGGCACGGATCGCCGTCGCTTCAGCTGGCATCGCTAGCACACCGGATTTTTGAGCGTGTCCGACAATCCTTTGTCCGTCGGTGTCGGCTATGCTATGACCTACGCAGCCACAACTTTGAACAATGCCTATGACAATCCCTTGTCGTTGCATTTCTGACGTCGAGCTGTAATGCATTGTTCACATTGTAAACATGCTTTAAGTCTAATAAATTTTTCTTACTCTCTTATCCACCCTTCATAACTGTTTTTGAGAATTATTCCGACTAAATGTGGTTTGCGACCCCATGTTCTATGGTGATTTGTCGTCTTCATGTTGTCTACTATCATCCCTCTGAATTTGTCAATCAAATTAGGCAACACCCTGTATGTATATGTCAACCTTATCATTTGATGGTGGTTGAAAATTAGGAGTAGTTTGTTAGTGGACCTCTGTGTAGAACAAGACCAAACAACCGGAAGTTTTCACTAGTACAAGCAAACAGTAACAATATAACATTAATCTTATTTTGTCAGCCTGTATTTTCAATATGGAATAAATAATCTCTCAATACCGAAATACAATTTGTGGGAACAGTAACTTTTCCAGCGATGGTTTCCATACATTTTTATCAACTTCTTTACTTCGCTTCCCTTTTTTTTATAGCCATGGTAAGTAAATATAAATAATATTAATTTTAAAAACATAGAAAATAGAAAAGATAAAAAAAATATGATAGATAAATATCAAAAAAAATTTTCCTTAGCTAAGAATAGAATGGGAACTTTGAAGGCAAAAGATACATTTACAGTGATAAACAAGGAAGATCTTTATATATTTTAAAAAGTCCATTACACGTAGAAACTGAAGTTATAAAAATAAACCCTTTTGGTAAAAACAAAGTTCGTTGTATTCAAATCTGGCTCCAACTCCGAGCCATGGCGACGTTCCACGAGACACAGCTACTGTAGTTACCAGGGGCTTAAAAAATTGCTTCGTTTATTTTTAAAGCCGTTCACTGAAAAATAAAATATAGCTACTTGGTATACTTTTAATTATTCTGTCGTTTCTAATTTTTCTCGTTCGATAGACAAAAGAATTTCATAATACATTTTACAAAGTAAATAATTTATGAAGATTTCAAAAACTAGGATACACAAAAGGATAAAAATATACATAGTGCAATGAACAATATTCTATATCAATTCCCTTATCTTAAACTGAGAGATGCTCCCTCCGGGGGGCATGATAACTCTATGAGAGAGGAGCGGCATATTGAAAAATCGACAACAAAAGATGATTTTAAAAAATCATTCATTTATTAAAAGTAAACAAACAAAATACATTCTGATATAATAAAAAATAAAATACACATTTACACCGATATAATAACTTATAAATGTATTGTACTGCGTATTTTATTGCTAATTTAACAATACTGAATTAAGAACCACTTTCATAATTACCAGTGATACCATGGGCTGTCATCTATAAAATTATATACAAAAATTAACACTTACTTATCTTGATAATTTGTACGGTTTATAATCAATTCCTTAACTGCCGATTATAAAGTTACTCAATTCGCTCCCCAATGCCACCAGTGTGTGTATGTGATGTATTGGGGGTGGGGGAAGAAAAGGAATAAAAAAATAAGCAAATCCTCTGAAATCAATCAATCCTTCGCAAACACTATCAATATCCTTTTATTGCGTTCCAAAGTCTTCGGAATAACTTTTACGGATAGCAGTGCACAGAAAAGATTGTTCTTCAGAAAGACGTATATATGCGTCCAATGCATTTAACGCTTTGGCTGAGGGAGACATTTATATACATCGGTGGAGCATAAGAGTTAAAGTCGTATAATAGCTTTAGCGTCAAAGTACAGTTTTATTGAATTTAATACATTGTTACATTGTATGGAGGGGAAGGCGATGATAATTATGATTGAATATATTGGGTCGCAATCATTAAAAGTTTGAGAAGCACTAACTTTTGAAAAGAAAATTACAAAAACAGGGAGCGTTTAACCCTTTAATGTTGCTTAGAGGCAACATTGAATTAAGGGGTCAAAATCTGTAGTTCGGCAGCATATGTTAAGATAAATGGAAGCTTCTGAAACAGTTCTGAATAATATTCTATTATCTACGTACCATGACAATTCTCAACACGCGTTTGTGTTTTCGCGCCAAGAAACACAAACATTACTGTACATAAGGTCATTCCAACCTATTTAATTCAATTTTAATTATGTGTTTTAGATCGCCTACGTTGCCATGACAATTCTCGACACGCGTCTATGTTTCCGCGCCAAGAAACAGAAACATTACTATATATAAGCTCATTCCAATCTGTTTAATTGCAACTAAAGGAAATATACTTTGGCTACCACGATCCACCGACATTTAAACAATGAAGGCTTGTAATCAAGGAGACCACTAAAATCTGTCCCTTGAAGTCGAATACTAAGAAAGACCCGACTAAATTGGACTACATAACATGTTGAGAAAGGTATAAATGGCAATCTGTATTTTTTACATATGAGTCAAACATCCCTTTAGAAAGGGATTTTTCTTTTCATGTTCTGATCTGAAGAAAGCAAGGAACCAATCACAATGAGTTCAACATTGAATAACTCTCACAGCGGAGGAAAAATCTTGGTGTGAGCCGGAATCTCTGTGGAAGGCTTCACCCTGCACAGAATTGTGTGATTCAGTGGGGACATTTTGTCGATTGATTGATTGAATATTAACGTCTCACTGTTCAGCTACACGAGGGCTTTTAGCGACGGACCACGTAATTTTGAACCATGGTCAAGTGACGTGGACGACACCTGAGCTGGCACCCCCCTCTCCTAACTACCACACCACACCAACGGGAGGACGTTTCAGCTCTCGACAGATTTAACGTGCATCGCTGCCCTACACGGCGGGTCTTTAGTGGTACTGGGCTCGGACATTTTGTCGAAGGAAGATATCGAGACAAAATCATTGATCAACCTGCGAGTTCCTATTCTGCTGCTATCGGTGCAGTTGTAACGTTAAACCCTGCCCTAAGAACGTATGTGAGCTTCAACAGGGTTGCACCATGTAGGTCTTTTTAATTTTATAGACCAGTTGTTCTTAAACTTTCAATCGCCGCAGACACCCTTTATGCATCAGCCTGACGTCACGATCCCAAGATTTTGAACACTCCTCCCTGACTTCCAACACATGGCTGAGTGATTTAAAGATTCCTCAATAATTTTAATATTGCCTTTACTACTTATACAGACTTTTAACAGATTTTTTTCCCTTTAGAAAAACAGTAAGCGTCGAATTATAAATATTAGATTAAAGTAATGGCTATGTGGTTACAATTAATAACAAAAAACTACCATAAAATCTAGCGTATAGCAAGCACTTTTAATACAAAAAATAAGAGCTTTAAAAAGAAGCAAAGACGAGCATAGAAAAAAATTAGACTTCTACATAGACCGAAATACTGTTCCTTTAAAAGAAACGGCAGTCCTTATGAGCTTTAAGAGAGTTGTAGTTCTAAAAGTATACTATTTCTTTCTAAAGCTTGGAATAATACCTCAAAAGACATCGCATTGCACACGTGAATTTCAGGTTGCTTCCTAAAGAAGGGTGTGTGTGTTATACGTCGAATATACCTAAAAACCAAAAAATTACCGCTTGAATGTAAGGGTGCACGTAATACGCCGGATTTTATGGTAATTAATACTCTTATTAGAAATACATGTTCTAGTATTTCTATTGTTGACAATATAAAGTGATCTAGTCTAAGATAGCCCATCTTTCAATTTTTCCATGAGGCCTGTCAAAGAGGTAAATTGTTAACATTAAAGACACCCTTTGCGGACCCCTTGAAAGGCGCTGGGGACCCCCCCCCGGGCTACAGCTTAAGAACAGTTGTTATAGATAACTAATGTCAATCTTGCATTATGGTTGAAGAAGGACATATCCCGTAGTAAATCCCTAATTCCCATCTAGGTTCCACCATAAGTCAAACTTAACCGATTTTTTATGTATATAGTTTTCGCCAGCAGTCTCTTTTAGAATAACAGTTCAGACTAACCTAAACTTTCTTCTTTACTCAATGGCTCGACAGCCCAGTGTGGGTCTTGACCTTCTCAAGAAGCCTTTTCTAGGCTAGCCATCTTTCTACTAGTGTTCTCCAATTCTTAGTTCTTAAAGCTAAGAGATATTTTTCTAAGCCATCAATCCATCTAAGATTTTGCCTGCCCTTTTTTTCGTGTGCCAATTGGTTGGGCATTGAAGACTTTTTTAGTGGTGTGTACTTCATCCATTCTTACAACGTGGCCTGCCCATTTAATTCGTTGTATTTTGATGAAGTTAACGATGTCAGATTCTTTATATGAGTGATAGAGATAGATATTTGATCTTCGTCAAATTCCGTTTTCCTGAATTTCTCCAAAAATAAATCTTAAAATGTTCCTTTCGCGTAGATATTTATCATGTTCTCATCTGCTCGAGATATGGAAAGCTAAGCTACTTCATTTAATTACTAAGTTTCGAATACAAAGCCAAGAAAAAATAGGACTTCGAATTCTATTGTAGAATTTTTAGATCATTATTCCCAGTTCAAAGCTATAACACACACAATACGCTAAAATTAAAAGTTCTTCGAATTCTATTTAATGACAAAGCACGCACAATTTCAATGTGCTGAATCCTATTTACCTATAACTGATAGGATAATCACTTTGAAAATATATAAAAAGACATGCTATTGGTGACGACAAGATATTTTCAGAATAGCTTTCTGAAAAAGACTAACAGTTCATTTGACTTCATCCTAAGAAAGGTACCTGCATGAGATTTTCTTTCAAGCTCCACAAAAACAATTCTTAGAGCTTGTAAAGATAATAAATGGACATCTTTAGCTTTTGCGAGTAGGAAATAAGAGTTCTGTTTGCAGCTCTTAATCGATTTGGGTTTGCAATTTCATTGTGACTTTCACAACGAACGGCTCAAATGAGTTTTCAGAAAAGCGTGACTGGGATAGTTAATCTGGACACGCGAGTTCTCGTGTTACCGTTTCGAATGCGTCTCATGAGAAGTTAACCCCATTGTTTGCAAATTTTGACGTAAATAAATTTACAAATAGTTTTTTTTAAGTACGTTGTGATTTTTTTCAGTAATTTTTTTAATTTTATATTTAGCTTGTTTTAGGATATATTTAATTTATGAAAGATTCTCATAATATATTTATTATGATGACTTTATTTAGTTTACAAATACAGAGTCGAACCTCTATATAACGAAGTCGCTAAGTTCGGTATATGGAAAATTCGTTCTATAGAGGTTCATCTTTCAATATACTTTATAAACCACATAAAACAAATTTTAAAATCATAAACATATTATATATTTAAAAAAAAAGTAATTATTCTCATCCTTTTGTAAATCAATATCTATTTATCTTACATATTTTACCCATCACAAAAAAACTGCCAGAAAAACAAGAAAAAAGAATGCCAAGGAGTACACGTATTTAATTAAGAAAAAAAAGTTATATATTAAAATTAAAGAATTTTATATAAAGACATTTTCTAATTTAAAGCATACAAAAGCTTTTTAAAAATACATAATTTTTAACTAAAAACCTGCGGGGGGTATCGTGATGTTTCTAATGAAATGGGCAACTGATTTAAAGGTTGTATTTGGGGTAAACCCTAGAATTCTATGGTTCTCGAGTTAAGCATTTAATAAAAAACCAGTTCAAGATTTATGACCGACATAAAAAAGGTTAAGAGAAAACTTGAAATGTCAAGAAATCTTTAAAATAGGAAGGAAAAAAAAAAGAACCACAAGAAAAAAAATTCGTTATATAGAAAATAGACTTCGCTATAGGGGGGTTATTTTACGAAAAAAATCGTGAAATGTTCTGGTTCCAAAAAAGTTCGTTTTATGAAAAAAAAAATTTACAATATAGGGTTCGTAATATGGGGTACGACTGCTTTTATCTGGTTTTTTTCTTCTATTTAAAGGTCTAACTTTTCTCATTGCAATTTTAAAAAACGTCACATGGCCCAGATACCTTGGGGTTTTGCCCAAAGGGCCCTAAACTCAGGGGGGGCCGTTCTGACCACCTGCTACGATAATTTCTCCCACATTTTAAATATGAATATAAAAGGTTGCTATACACTATAATCGTGGGAACTCAGTTGAAAATAATTTAAAACTTGCAAAGAATTCCCCTAAAATTTTTTTTGTTGTTAGTAGGCATAAGTCCAACCCCTTTTAAAAAACCTTTTTTTTTATCTACATCGTTTTATTTCCCAATACTATGTTAAATTTGCAATCTTGTTCGTTACAGCTTAGGTGTTGGAAAAATAAAATCGTATTTTTTGCAACCGTTTTACATTTTCAAATGGTATAGTTTTTCTTTCTAAAAAAAATTTAAACCCCTTAAC